>JADRCD010178051.1:4752-15322 GCA_019843815.1 Montemys delectorum
ACATATACATATACATATACATATACATATACATATACATATACATATACATATGCATATGCATATGCATATGTATATGCATATACACATACACATTCATACTCATATTCATGTTCATCATATGCATATACATCACATGCATATACATGCATATTTGCCTGCAAACTCATGTGCAGTCTTAAACATGAACACACACACACACACACATACACACACACAAACACACACAGATCTACACTAATTAAAAGTGAACAAAACATATTATATTCTTGTATGGAATTCTCCAACAATAAAAACAAGTGAATTTTTAAATAAAAGATGGTATTTATAGAGAATTATTAAACTCTGTCCATCATGACTGTCAAACTGTGGAAGCTTAAAACTCTCTTGGAGCACTACCAAGCAGTAAAGATGTCCATGGTCTCCTAATCAAAGTTTCTGGTGAAGCTGTGAACTGTAAGAAAGTGGCCCCATGAAGACAACATATTTTTTCACCTGCACATCTGTCACTTTAACAGATTGCACAATCTGTTAATTAATGGGAGATTACAATGGGATTAATGGGAGATCACAATCACACATGACGTGGTATACATCATTCTGATTCAGGGATATTTCTTAATACTTTTTATTGGTAATTTTCTGAACAGATAGTAGGCAATGAGTGGTTTGAGCCATGAGATGGTAAGACTGATCTAGTACACTGTTCTATGGTCACAGCGGAAATGGAGATGTAATATTAAAAGTTCATGGGGTTCTACTTTTCTAAATGCTAAGGTATAGGGCTAGAGGCTTTGTTCAATCACTGAGAATCTGGCAATAAAAATGATAAGAGCAATACCTTTATTATTCAAACTATAATTTTTGAGTCTACTTCAAATCTAAAAAGATTCTAGAAGATATTACACATTGAAGAAACAAAAGATTCTTAGATGATGATTAAACCTGTTATAAATTGATCTTTTCAACTATACCCAAAGAAGGCATAGAATCAGTTCTTTTCTAGAAACAGACAAAAATACATACATACACACATGAGAGAGAGAGAGAGAGAGAGAGAGAGAGAGAGAGAGAGAGAGAGAGAATCAGATAAGAGAATTAAATATTTCCCAATGACAAACATGTCTATTAAACCCATCCAAAAGGCAAATATCTTTGGCCCATTAAAGTCATCTATATTGTTGTTCAAAATAAATAGACAAATTATCCCATAGAGTTACTCATCTTTTCTATGAAATATTTGTATGTATGTATAATGTGTGTACATTTGTGTGGGTTTTCACACTTCTTTGGGTTTATGTGGGGAAGTAAGAGAATAAATCTTAGGCACAGGTCTTTTCCATTACTTTATTTGATACAGGGCCTCTCTTTTAAGATTTGCCAGTACTTACATAGGCCTAGCTGGCTGAGAGCCTCCAGAGAGGTCCCCTTATTCTCTTGTCCCTCTTTGCCACTTTAACATAGGAGTACTGAGATTACAGATGAGTGGTACTGCGTCCAGTTTTATGCTTGCTGCGGAGACTTCCTGAGCTGCCTCTGAACTTCTCTAGACTTGATCTCTCCTTATTTAATTTTCACGTAAAGGCAGGTTTCTTATGTATCTCATGTTTCCATCATTTGATTCTTTTCCTATTCTGTTTACACCTATGGCTTTCCTCCCTCTCGGATTGAGGCTGTAAAGCATAAACAAGGAAACAATTGTGCACAATGTTTTCTCTAAATGCTTTTCAATTGTTCTTCTATTTCATTCCTGCCATCCCTTGGCAATCAACCCATGAAGCTATTAAGTGCCACTGTGTGGAAGGCACTATGTTAGTCTCCCAAATGATACAAGGTAGCACACAGTCACTAGGCTACATCTCAAAGTATTTACCAGGCAAAAAGAAACAAGTAAATAGTTCAGGTTTACTTTGCTTCCCTGCATGTTCAGTTACTTCACCATCTACTCTCTTTTTACAGTCCCCTTCTCATTTCCTTTGTGTATGATGTGAACATGTGCACATGTACATGCATTTATATGCAGGACATGTAGACACTGAAGGTCAGTGTCTGGTGCTCTCCTTGACATGTCTCTTAGTGATCCTCACACATCACATTTATTTGGCGAGGTTGTCTGCACAGGCCTCCCTGCTCTATCCCCCACATACAATCGTTTTTGCTCCTGTCTTTGCTGTTTTCTGAAAATTCAATTTTAACTGTAATAGATGCCACCTTTCTTGCAAAATCTAAACTGTTCATGGTCTGTAGTGTCAGAAAAATTCAGCATGATGACAGCATCTTAAGGGAGCAGACGGATCACTGTCTCCTTTATTTACAGTCTTCTTTCTTTGGAATTCAGAACTCTATTGTTTCTCTTCTCATTTCATGGCAGCTTCCCCTTTCTTTTATGTCCCATTCTCAGTTCCAAATGTGGACTTTCTTCCTAAACTGTACCTTCATCCCTTCCCTCTGTCACCTGATAGCACTTACTCAATGGGATGTTACTTCTCTGAGAGATTCATTTGTCAAATTCAGAGACTTGCAAATCTCCTTGTTTTGCCAGTGTCCCAATCCCTATGGCATCGCCATCTGCTAGGAAGGAATCCTAATTTATCAATGTCTGAAGTCAAACTGCTTTCAACTCTGGTCCTGCTGTCCCTTAAGACATTCCATTCATGTTGCCTGTGGCCCATACAAGAGCAAATGTGCACTCTTACTTTCTTTCAATAAATGGGAAATTTATTGACACCTCTCTAAATTTTGTAGCATTCAGTTTTCTGAATGTTCTCTTCCTGTGGCTACCACCACAACCATGGTAGCAACGGGCTTCTGTTTACCTTTGTTTGTTGTAGTAACAGCACATGAACCACGTGCCTACATCAGGTCTTTACTGAAAACAGTCAGACTTCTACAAACTTGATGTTTTAGTCAATGTTCTATTACAACAAAGAGACACTGTGGCCACAGTAATTGTTATAAAGAATGAAACATACAACTGAGGCTTACTTTTTATTCAGAGGATTAGTCCACTATCATCATGAAGGTAAACATGGCAGCATGCAGGCAGACATGGTGTTGGAATGGCAGCTGAGAGGATTACAACTGAACTGGTAGGCAGCACAAAGAGAGGAGTGAGCTACATAGCTTGGCTTGAGCTTCTGAAACCTCAAAGCCCACCTACCCTCTGTGACATACTTCCTCTAACAAAGCCACATATTCCTACAAGGCTGTATTTCCAAATGCCACATCCAAAGCAATCAAATATTTGAGCCTATGGGGGCTATTCTCATGTAAACCATGATACTTGGTATATTAATCTTTCAACACACCCCTTAGAAGGCAACAACCAACTACATATCAAGTTTTATCTGTTTCCCTTGCTCCCTCCCTCCCTGCCTTCCTCTCATTCTCCTTTCTGTTATACTGTGTGTAATAATCTTAGTTGTGAAATTTGTTCAGTCTGGGGCTGCCTTGTCCGGCCTCAGTGAGAGAGAATGTAACTAGCCTCTCAGATACTTGATGTGATAGGGTTGGGGATACCCACAGGGACCCCATCCACTCATAGGAAAAGAAGAGAGGGAGGAGCGAAGGATTGTGGGAGAGGGTGAACTAAGGAGCATGTGGAATGTGAAGTGAATAAGTAAAATAATAATAGTAGTAATAATAATAATAATAACAACAACAGTAATAATAAAGTTTGCTCATTCAGGTACCTCTTCACTGTCTCAGATGACTTGAAATGGTATGTGCAGACAAAAGTGCTCATTCAATCTTATCTTCTCTGTCCAACCTCACTCCTCTACAACACTCTTTTCTCTCTGCCTTTGGAAGTGACTTGAAATCCTCATCTTCCATTATTACAAAATGTCAATAAACATTTAGCTTTACCATCACCTTTCTTATTAATTTCATCAGTATACCTTTCTTTTTCTGAAACTTATTTAATACTTAAATATCTAATAGACAAGATTGCTAAATATTCTCTTACACATTTCCTAAGAGCCTTTAGTGCATCAAGACTGGAATGTCCAATGTCCTAAGACATAACATATCCATCATATTCTAATGTCAAGTATTATTAGGTCATTTTTTCCTATATAAGTTTATGTTCCTACTTTGAAGTAAACTACAAGGTTGGAAGCACTACAAAAACCCACTGAGATTTAATTCTTGCATGGGAGATGATGTGTGTTTATGCAAGTATTCAATTTAAGAGGGACATGTACACTTAGCATTGATCACCTTTGCCTCCAGATAACAGGACCTATCACCCATCTACGTGCACATAACACAAAATCAGAAAATTTGTCCATTTGCTCAGAAATGCTTCATACACCTGAATCAAGAGTGGGGCTTAAATTACTGGTATCCATGTCATACTTCAGCATTCTGATTTCTCTGGCAGGAAATAGATGTTAAGATTTTAAAAGGTTCTCATATGATTCTGATACTAATCAATGTTGGTGACATGCTTTCAGTACAGGAAATTCTTGGTGTTAAATGCTCTGTGCTTTAAGCTTTCTGATCACAGAGCTGCAATGTAGAGGTGTGATTGTAACAGCCTCTCTATTGCCAATTTGGAAAAGTTTTGATATGTGTGACTCTTATATTCACATTCATTCTCCTGTGACATACTGGGTGTATATTCAACTCCTACTAATTCTGTCCCCTCCAAGCAATCAGTCCTCAGAAAGACCACTGGATACTACCTTGATGTTTCAACAGACTACCAGAGAGGATGTGAGCTTTTGGTTAATAAGCAAGAAATAAGGTCGATAGGTCACTGCATTAGGGAAAGTCATTTTATTCAGTATTGTGGCCATTAGTATGCTGCCTGTGCTTCTGTAAATAACTCCTCACTCATTCTCCTGTAACAACTACAACTGAACTCACTGGTTCACAAAAAAGAAAAAAGCAAAAGAAAAAACCTTAAGCAGGAGAGCAATTCCCAAGGATATGGTAAAGTTAACAAACCATGACTTAAAAATCTACTTCTGCATTTAACATTTTCTGGTATTTCTCTCTTCTTCCCTTTCTATCTATCTATCTATCTATCTATCTATCTATCTATCTATCTATCTCTGTTTTTTCTTTCTGTCTTTTGTGTGTGTGTGTGTGTGTGTGTGTGTGTGTGTGTGTGTTTGTGTGTAAGCACCCTTGTATCAGGGCAGGAGGATGTGCTTGTGGACATCAGGAGACAACTTATAGGAGTGAGTGCTCTCCTTCTACCATGAGGGGTCCAGGCCTGGTGCAAGAGCTTTTACCTGCTGAGTATCATCCAATAGCCACTTAATTTTTTAAAATTCCTTTGACCTCCTTGATCTCTTTGAGCAAAAGCAATCACCTAGGGGGTAAACCTAGTCATTGTCTATATTTTAGAACTGGAGCTATTGACTCTGAACCCACATAATTTACTTTACATCATCTGGTTATTTTAATATTAGAATTTGAAATATTAAAATTAGAAACTAAGTTTCTAAATATCTACTGATTTTCCAGTAAAAGCTCTATGTAGGTTTGAGTGAGAAAGAGAATGAGCCTAAGGCACATATATTTGGATGCACTTGTTAGCTCAACTGTTTGAAACAGATCAGAAGGTGTGGCATTGTTGGGGACTGTATGTCACTGGGAGTGGGATTTGAGCTTTCAAAAGGTGATACCATTCCTAGTGTCTTTTAAAGTTCAGGCTTGTAAAATGAGGTATGAGCTTTCGGTTACTCACCTAGCACCATGCCTGCCTGCTGGCTGTCATTCTTCCTAGCATGATGGCTATGGGCTAACCCTCTGGAACCATGAGCACCAATAAACACTTTTATAAGTTTCCTTAGTTGTGGTATTTTGTCATAGCGATTGTAAGTTAATCAAGGACAGCTTTGTCCTTATCTTCACTTAGTGGGTTTCTAAGCATTACTCTCCAGGATAAACAGACAGTGTAGCAAGCATTGTCCCTATCTGGATGAAGCTCAAACCTAGACTTTGAAGCTTTTGCACTTACTCAAGTATTTTATTTAAGATAAAACAGGCAGTCTGTTGACAGAAACACACACTAGAAATCTTATCTTTGTCCAAGTTTAAGTCAACAGAGTTCAATATATTGAATACAGGGATATAAATATTGAAAATATGTTTTTACTAGATGCTTCTCTATAAATATTATCACAATCTTATTCAAAGAATCCTAAATTATAATTTGAAAGGATGCATAGTCTGCAGGAGATTCTATAGCTAACTGATAGTTACCATGTGCTCGGAACACTTTAATATCAGTCATGCAGCCTATATTTAAGATTTAAGGAGATAATAACTTTTCATATAATAATAAATAAATTTAAACAACACTGAATTTAATCATAGTGAGATGCAGTGACAGCATAATATAAATGCATAATTCTGTATATGACCTTCCCAGATTAGATAATGAAAACCACAAATATCCCGAAGCTATAAATGAACAAAATCAAATGATTATCAGAAATCTCAAAATGGACATGTAAAACTCTGAGCATCTCTCTATGCTGGAAAAAAAGTTACAATGTTTGAAGATTTTATTTGAAAATGCTTAAGTCAAGGCTGAGGAATGGGCCTCAGAGCTAAATCAGTTACCTGGTGGGGACAAAAGCTTGGAATCTATCTCAACATGCAAGAAAATAAAATAGAAAGTGAGGAAAGAAAGGAGGAGAAGTAAGGAGAGAGAGAGAAGAGGAGGAAATAGCATGAACGATAGAAAGAAAAAGAAGAGAACGAAGAAAGGCTGGAGGACAGTTTTCTAAGCAATATTAAAGTTGTAAAATTTTTTCCCACCTATATAAGTAAATAAGCCAGGAATGGACACTGAAGAAAACACTGAAAGAAAACTATTACCTCCAATTGTAAATGGTCACATATTGGTTTTATCTTCTATATGGATGGAGACATATACATCTATGATGGAAGGGATGGTACTGTATGTTACAGAATTATGTACCCCTGCCCTCACCCTTACCACTTCCTCATGGGCTCCTTTCTTCTGATCTCTCAGAAAATCAGCTCAGGCACAAACTTGTATATAAAGGCCCAAATAAAGAGACAGTATGAAAACTGACTGAAGCCAGATGGACCACAGAGATGACAGAGAAGAAAGAAAGAATTAGTTGTCATTGGGGAAGGAGAGACTGCTGGCCCAGTAGTGGAACTGGAGCTTAAGGACTTCCTTGCCTGGGAAGAGTCACACCTCTGACATCTGGTAAGCATCTGAAATGTAAGGAGATAACCAAAAGCAAGAACACTAAGTGGGGAATTTTACATCTGTTTTCAGTAATTTGTTTATTACTTTGCAAGTAACATGCATGCACTTGAATATGACACTGTCCAGTGAGAAGAGAACATGGCCACAGGATTTCATACAAGTTACACATAAGCATCGATTATGTAACAGGACATTTATAACACAGGATCATCTGCCAATACTCTCAGAAGAGAAACCACTGTAAGTTATCCTAAATTAGAATCATTTACTCTTATACCACAAGAGAAATGTAATCAATTGATTCTTTTATTGGAGCTAGGATGGACCATAATTATAAGGCTCATTACAACTAAACATCAAGTTCAAAAGACTGCAACTTAGATGGGTACAAAAATGAAGGAAAATCTAAGAGGTCACCGCAGAAATTAAACAAGAAAATTTACTCTGAAAGGGGATGCACAAAGAGGTAGAGAGCATCCAAAACTCTCTCCACTATAAATATGTTCAGTATTTTGAGAACATTAAGAGCTCCACAGGTGTAAACATTTGTCAACCTGAGCACGCCTCATCGTTTTCACATGTGCACATTAGTATATACAAGACAACAACAACAAGAAGCAATTACCCTGGGCACAGATGCATGTAGGGAAGCAGGTGTCTAACTTCAGGGAAAACACCAACTTTCAGGTGCATTTCAAATTTTAGAGGTATCCATGCTCCCAGGACAAGTACACACTCATGCTCCATTCACACAAGGTAGAATGTGGAACATTAAACATGCCCAGTTGAAGAAACGATTTGAGTGAGTGCCACATGAGTGAAGTTAACTTTTAGGAGAAAGGAATTGAGTATTGGCATGAAGTGTAGTCAGAGTCTGGGAACTTAGCTTAGTGGTTAAAGCTTGTCAAAGATTGTCAGGACTATTATGCTGATCTCCAGAAACCCATGTCAATTTTGGGTGAATATGGAAGCCTACATGTAATTGCAGCCTTAGAAATTGGAGACAAAGGTTCCATAGAGGAAACTGGTAAACAAGACCAACTTTATTGGCATTCTCCAAGTTTGATTGAGAGACAATATCTCAATGAATAAAGTGCAAATCAATATAGAATATGTCCCACACATCAATGTCATGTCCCACATACACAGACAGTGAGTGTATATGTGCTCACACACATGCAAAACTAAGTACATACATGTAGAGATCATACACTCAAGCAATGAAGAAAATAAGTGTGTTTGCATGAAAGAAAAAGATTTTAATTTAAGATACTAAACATGCATGTAGGAACTGCAAAAGACAATATAATTGAATAAAGAGTATAAATATACCATGAATTCATTTAGTCATTATTTAATGAAACATTCCTCTAGGCATTAAAAAAAATCAATGTTCAGAAAATCGTTTGGTCTATGATTTCATTTCCATTTTCATGCAGTTCAGGACACTTTGCCTAAGGAATGGTGCTGCCTCAAGAAAACTTAGTCTTTTGCATCCATTAACTTAGTTAAGACAATCTCTACAGAGCACCAAATGTATGCAACTTCTTTCTGAGTTTCTTTTCCCAGGGGATTTTCAGTTTCTAATTAAATTAAATGATCAAATTGATAATTAAAGCTAACCATCATAAATAAGTATGTTTACTTAGTTTTGTATACAATTATAGTAATTTTGTTCACAAGAAAAGCAAAATCCACCCAAAAGCCTGTGAATATGTATGTATGTATTTATGTATGTGATATATATATACATATATATGTATGTGTGTGTATATATACATATATATATATATATGACCATTATTTAGTCATAAAACTAAAATACAATATTATGGTCATTGAAGACATCGTACTTAATGAAATAGGCCAGAAACATGCAGTAAAAGACATGCTGCAGAATCATACTTCTGTGAAATATGAACAGTTGTCAAACAGATTAAAAAGTAATACGGAGACTTTTGAGAAGAGCATTTATGAATAGTTGAATAAGTGCATATTTACTCTTCTTGGAAGAAAAATGTTTAGTGATATGTTTCTCAAAGATGTGCACAGACATACCGACACTAATTGTAAATGAACCTTAAAAAAAAACAGTTCAGATGTTATTTTTATGTTACCTATATTCTACTGAAAATAAAAATGTTCAAAATGCCAAATATACAGTATGCTAACTAGATAGATGCAAGAGAAAAGCTGTGGACAGAAAAATTAATTTAAGAATCATGGGGACATTTGCTCTTTATGGTTTTATATCCTTCTCTCCCATCCACTTTAAAATCATGTATTCGGCCATTTTATAAGGCTGGAATCTTCCCAATCCACCTCCAGGTATGAGTTTGACAGGAGAATTTGTTTCCATCTACCAAGAGCAAACAACAGGAAGATTTCTAAGTAATAGCAAAAGTGAGGTGTTTGAAGCCATGCCCACACTTCCATAACAAAATACTTGTGCAAATAAGCCCAGCAAATACTGAAAACAGTAAGTGCAGAGAGTAGGCAAGACAAACTATTCCTTTGATTCTCAAGAGCAATGTCCTGTTTACACAGCAACCCAGGGATCAGAAAGTGTTATTCCACCTACCTTGCTTCCTCACATCCTCTACAGCAGCCACCAACTCTTCTTTGAGGTCTTGACTCTCCTTAGCGATCTGTTCACCCTTTTCCAGGAAGTTCTGAGTAGCTTGTTCTACAGATGCTGCCAGCACATGGGCTTTCTTTGACCTCCCTTTCTTTTTACCGGATGGACCTTTGTTGCTTGTGTTGACAAGTGTTGTCACCTGAAACACAAAAGAAAAACTATAAAAGCATTCTGTAAGACTTTCTAGAGATGTGCCATTGCCTCATAATTTCAAACTGTTCCTTCAGGGCAGGAAAAGGTGTCAGACACTCTAGAGCTATGGTTGCAGGCACTCATGAGCTACTCAATCTGACTGACGGAATCGAACATAGAACCTCTGTAAGAACAAGTGGCCTTAACTGCTAAGCCATAGATACCACCCTAACTCCTTCCTAAATAATATAACCTGAGCATATATATCAGTTGCACATTTCTTTACCAGTATATAGAAAACTACTTAATTTGCTAATAAAGCTTTTAATATCTTTCAAATAACACATTACCTGCTATAAACACCAGCTCATTTATTTACCAAGGAGAAATCTGGAGGGAAAGAATACATTCAGGTGTCCTTTAAAACTGTTGCTTTACTTGTTTGCTATTGAACAAGGATACTATCACCTTCATGAGAGGTAGAGTTTTGTGTCAGTTTACATTTACATGTATCATGGTGATACCATACAAATACTTGAAGTTATTAAGAAAGGGCTTTTTTTTTTTTTTTTTTTTTTTTTTTTTTTTTTTTTTTT
>JADRCD010178052.1:0-23517 GCA_019843815.1 Montemys delectorum
ACACACACACACACACACACACACACACACACAGTTCATAGAAATCACAGATTTTTTTGTGTTCTATTAAAATTATTGAAAACATACTCATTATGATTCATTACCTTTCATAAAGTTAATGAAACTCAAACCAATATTATCACAAACTTTCTGTAAGAACTCCATTCCCAGTGGTATTATCTTACAGATAGGAGATGTGCTTTTCCCAAGAGGTTACACTATAATTGTTGCTAATTTATTTTGACATTTTAGCTATTCCATGATAAATGAAACCAAGAGAATGTGCTAGCATGCCCTTTACTTGACAAAAAAATCTAATAAGAGGTTTATAAACACTGATAAACTCATAAAATATTAGAATAACCTTAGTATAAACTCACCTGGGTCATTGTGATAAAACTATTGGACACCAAATGAAACTTTATATGTAGTAGAACTATATTCATGCTCAAATAACTTTAAAAAGTATCTTGATACTATATGTAAAACTGAAAAATAAAGTTTAAAGTATAAATACTTATGAAAATTATGATTATATTCTACTTCTATAAAAATAAAATGTCAATGTTTACCTTAAGAGATGAAAATCACAGACAGAAACAGTGCTTAATTCAATAAACAGCACTGAGTTGGTGATGCTGATAATTACCTCAAAAGTACTCTGATAGGCTTTACATTTCATTTTTTACATATTTGAATATATGTTTATATATTCAGATGTGATTACACAAGTACATGTAAAAATCTTTGTTTCAGAGACACTGTATAAAATAGCAACAAGACAAAACAAAAACCCAGCCAACAAGCAAATAAACACACAACAACAACAATAACAACAACAACAAATAGGTTTGTAAAGATGGCTCAGCAGTTGAGAGTACTGAGTGTTGTTCTAGAGGACTCCAGTTCATTTGTCAGCTTCTACATGAAAGCTCACTATCAGTAATGCCCAGTTCCAGGAATCCAGATGCCCTGCCCTCATCTGGCCTCTATGGGAACTACGTGGGAACTATACAGGTAAAATCCCATATACCCATACAGGTAATCTTGAGATGTATCCTATGGGCAAGATCCAATCCCTGACTCTATTAATGATAGTCTGTTATACTGGAAGACAGGAGGCTTGTGTAACTTTCCTCTGAGATATTCCACCCAGCAGCTGACTAAGATGAAGAGACCCATAGCCAAATATTAGTTGGAGCACCAGAAGTCTTGTGAAACTGTTGGGGGAGGAATCTGGGAGGATAGAGACTCCACAAAAAGAGAAACAGAGTCAATTGGCCTGGACCCTCCCACAGACTGAACTACCAACCAAAGAACAAACAGAGGCTAGATCTTGACCCCCGTACATATGCAGCACATTTGCAGCTTGGCCTTCATGAGGGTCTTCAAACAACTGGTATCTAGGCTATCATTGAATCTGTTACCTGCCTGAGGATCCTGTCCCCCTAACTGAGCTGCCTTGTCTGTTCTCAGTGAGAGAGGACATACCTAGTCTTTCAGTGACTTGTGGTGTCAGGGTAGGTGGTACTCAGGAGAACCTCAGACTTCTCAGAGATGAAGTGGAGTAAGGGATGGGGAAGGGGACCTATGAGAGGGAGGACTGGGAGGAGATGGGAGATGCAATCAGGCAATCAGGATATAAAGTGAATAAATAAATAAATAAATAAATAAATAAATAAATAAATAATAGAATGCAAACCTGCATAAGAAAATTGAAAAATAGTAATAAAAATAAAATGTAACAAAAGTAAACCAAAGCCAATAACTCAGCAGAAATAAAAAATAAAATCACAAGGAGCATTCTTAGTTACAGTAAGATAATCAATTCTGAGCTGTAGAGTATGATTGTAGCAGCATCCACATACTTCACTAGGTAGAGTATGCATAGAAGGTGCATTTAGAGTTTCAGGGAAGAGCAAAGTCTGAACAGAGAAAGATGGCAGGACAGGACTTAAATAAAAGAGAACCGTGTCAAGGCATAGGTTGAGTTTGTAAGTCATGAACAGTGTCCAGAACAAGGTACAAAAGGACAATGATCTAAGGATGGAGGACAAATTCTCATTTTGAGGAATTAGTAATGATTTAATTCATATCTCTGCTACTCCAAAAAATACAAGAGTTGTGGAAAATAAATGGTATAACGATTTAGATGAACTGAATTCTATTTTTATAACCTCAAAAGGGATGATTTTTTTAATCTACAGTAGTAGATTTGAAGAAAAAGAAAATTTTACATATATATAAACCTTGTTCCTCAAACCATTTTTTCTACCTACTAGAATAGTAACATCATTTTGTTTTAATACAACAAAGAATTTATCCTATTTTGACAGTCTTCTGAAACTTTGAATCACGTTCCCTCTCACTTTCAAATTCTTTAGAATGATATTCAAAAATCATATAGAATTGGAATCTTCCCTTCCCTTCTGCTTTACTTACAAAGCATGGCCATGACAACAATCTGTTTCCTAATCACTACAATATATTATCTATTAATTGTAAAGACATTGTTTGATTTACATATAATTTCTTCCAGGCTCTGCATATTCCTTAAAATCTGCACACTAGTAGCATAATCATATTTCCATGTTTTCCTTGTACAATATCTGTATTCTCAAATGTCATGACAGAATTATTAATAGTACTTCTTTCTCCCAAAAGTCGAAGTTTACAAGATAAATTATATGGTCCACTTATTTCATGGATATTCATTATTTCTCCTACCAGACTCTCTCATCCTTCTCTCATGATTAAAGCTGTTTGGATGTCTCTAGAGAAGTACAACTCCTTATGTTCCCCAAGTTATAGAGTTGTAGCAGTATTGTCTCTGCCTCTTAGCTGCAGGATTCCATTCCATTTTGCAGTGTGCTTTAAAGGGAAATACACACACCTTAATCCTGAAATCAGTAACAGTCAAAGTCAAAGGATAATATTTCCACCATTAAAACTCAAGAAGGAGACCCCATAAGAAAACCAGCAGTCTTCTCTAACCCGTACCTCTGATATTTCTCAGACTCTGAGCCATCAACCAGGCAGTCTATTTGAGCTGGTCTGAAACCCCTAACACATATACAGCAGAGGACTGCCTGGTCTGGCCTCAGTGGGAGAGGTGGGGCCTAACCCTTGAGAGACTTGAGGCCCTAGGGAGTAGAGAGGCCTGGCAGGGGAGTGGACATCCTCTTGGAGACAGGGGAGGGAGGAATGGGATGAGGAGCTATGGCAGGACAGACAGGGAAGGGAACCATGAGTAGATTGTAAAAAAATAAAAATAATGATAACATTAAACCTCAAATATCTTCATCTTACATAAAATGCTGTCTCACAGGTGTTACTATGACTTAGTATGAAGTTGTTGCTAAGAGCACACGATTGATTCCCAATTTCAGGAATTTCTGCTAATACTATACAATGTTCATTTCCCTCTGTCTTAGTCA
Source organism: Montemys delectorum (assembly GCA_019843815.1). Taxonomy (NCBI): domain Eukaryota; kingdom Metazoa; phylum Chordata; class Mammalia; order Rodentia; family Muridae; genus Montemys; species Montemys delectorum. Next base: position 3,438 of record JADRCD010178052.1, read on the forward strand.
GGGTTTCTATTCCTACACAAACATCATGAACAAGAAGCAAGTTGGGGAGGAAAGGGTTTATTTAGCTTACTTCCACATTGCTGTTTATCAACAAAAGAAGTCAGGACTAGAACTCAAGCAGGTCAGGAAACAGGAGCTGATGCAGAGGCCATGGAGGGATGTTCCTTACTGCTTGCTTCCCCTGGCTTGCTCAACTTGATCTCTTACAGAAAGCAAGACTTCCAGCCCAAGAATGGCACCATCCACAAGGAGCCCTATCCCCTTGATCACTAATTGAGAAAATACCTCACAGCTGGATCTCCAAGAGGCACTTCCCTAACTGAAGCTCCCTTCTCTGTGATAACTCCAGTCTGTCAAGTTGGCACACAAAACCAGCCAGTACACCCTCATTAGTCCTGAAGTGTGTAATAAAGGATATAAAATCAATTGTCAGAACCCTACCTCCAAGTGAGTGGCTCCACCAAACTTCTCCCTCTTTCCTCAACTACAATTCCTTCAGTATACAAGGTTTCCATGATGCCAGCAGAATCTAGACTCTCCTGCTTATTCGGTATGTATGTTGCCTCCTGTTGTTCTAGCTTCCTGTTTTCTTTGTCCTAAGCATCATCTTGCATTTGCTGCTGTGAGTCACTGATTTGCTTTTCATGCTTCCAATGTTATAGAAATTTGCCCTTCCATCCAAACAACATACAATAATACCTGAAATCAGAGAATCATGAAATAGCTAACCATGCCTGTTCCTATAGAAATTTAAAATGCTTGAGTCACTCAAGTGATTTGCCTAATCTTATGATATATGGTGTCTACTGATACTACATCATACTGATATCTTTACTCTTCATCTTCAAATTATAATAATTTTCCTCCAAATTATAACAATTTTCCATATAGAAGTAGAAAATTCTGCTCTGATGTATAGCCAAATATGTACCAAAGGCACCATGATATAGGCAGAGTTTTCATACTTTATTCTTTATGGATCCTACTTCTATGATGACTCATAAATGAGTAGGACAGAAAGCATGGTTGTTGCTGAGAATATACTAGCTATATAACTGGCATTTGAACAGCTTAGTGCCTGCTAAAATGGCTAAAGTAGATTCTACTACTGGCTTGTTTAACTGTGAAATATTTGTTCTTTGTTCATAATTGTGGGCTTCAAAAATTAAAGAATTTGATTCAGAAATCACCTTTAAATTTCTTCTACTTTTCTAGAGTTGCTTGATTCATACTCAGTGTGTAATTTCATGGCAAATGCTGTCCTTTCCCATCTGATTGCTTATCAGCATATGGTAATGCGTGCAAAGCCCAAAAGACATTTTATTTGTTATTGATTTATGAAGGCAGGCTAAATATGTATGCATCTTTCCCTTTTGTTAAAGTTACATTTGTAAAAGTGAACATTGTTCAAGGATCAAGAATATGTTCTAGCTCAATAAAAGCTATCTGGCTAGCAAAACTCTGGTATTTATTTACTCACAGAATCTAGGCTGGAAATATTCACTGTGTAAAATTTATGCTGGTCAGTGGCCTGAAAGGCAATCATATGTTTCTAGGGCCTTGAGATTACTTAAGGCCAAAGCAGTAAAAAAAAGAAAGGTTACAATACAAACTTAACTTACATGAACTTCTAGAGTTTTAAAAAGTTTGATAAATGTGTCACCAGCATCTTATTTCAGGTGAGGGTTATAGGCCATGCAATCTTTTAAATGGTATTTTGGATCAAAGAAGTAGGTGCCTCGGTTCATAACCTGACTGCTAAGGTTATTGTTCTATTATTACAAGATGAACTTTGTGGCCCTAGACTATGTGTGTTCACTTTTTCTCTCATGTAATTTCTTAATGTCAGTTTTCAATGTTTCAAACACTTTTTAAAAAGGAGTATGATGACAATCCCATTCTTATAATAAAAAAATAATCTCTGAGAATTCTTATATGCATGTAATTTTGGTGACAAATCTTTCTCAAAACAATTTGCAGTAGATTGGATCTTTTAAATATCTAACTTAGTATCAATATTTATGATTTTCTGATGAGACAATCATGTTGGTTAGTGATAGAGTTTTGTATTCTGAGCTTACACATGGTACCATATAAATATTTATATAGTACATAAATTTGGATTCAGTGTATGTGGGTGTATGTGTGTGTATGTGTGTCTGTGTGTACGTATGTATGTACATTTATACTCTAATACCTTCCTGGACGTCATTAATGATTTTCAAGAAAACATTATTTAAAATCAATGAAGTGTCTAGCCTCTAGACATGTCTGTGAAGAATTAAAGATTAGGTTATTTGAGTTGCAAAGATCCACCATAAATATCAATGGTACTGATTATTGGACTGAGGTCTTTGATTACATCAAAAGGAGAAAATTAACAAAGAATGAGAATTTATCTTTCGGCTACTTGAGACACTGATACAATGTGGGGATATGATGTGATCAGCTGCCTGAGAAAATGTGTCACCATGTCTTTTCTCCCTTAATATGTAAACCAAAATAAACCTTTATATCCTTATGTTGTATCTATCCCAAATTCTGTCACAGCAATGTGTAATTTACCTTACACACATTAAACTAACTAACACAGGGCAACCATCCATCTTCTGCTGAAAAGAATTAAATGCACTTGAACCCACTGTGCCTGTTTATGCATATACAGCCTATGTCAATAGTGCTGGTGTGCAATAGTAGTCCACACAGCCTGACCTGCAAAGCTAACAGTATTTACTGGCTGACCTTTTTTGACTTTGAAGCTTAGAGAAACTTCTTTGCAGATGCCTGGGATAATGCAATCTGAACTGTACAATACCTTTAGCAGGGAAGAGTTCACTCAGTGCCAAGATTATAGAACTAAATTTATCTGAATTGATAGAGATGGTCAAAAGGAAAGTATCATGTGTCAAGTAGAAAAAAAAATATGGATCTTACATGTTTGGCAGCTACAGGATCTGAATTCTGCCTTTATATAACCTCTTATAACCATGTGTTCTAGATCTGCTTCTGGCCCCCAAAGGTATATGAATGAACAATTAGGAAATTCTTGTTAAAGGATCACACCCAGTGCAAGTATGACCTACCTCAGACAATCCTAAAAGCTTCTTTAGGAGGTTCACAGTAGGTACGTTTTTCCCTTAAGGATAAATTATCTATCTTTTCCTTCTAAAACTCAGCAGTTAGCCCGTGAATTGCCAGGAATAAATATGAACCTCAAATATTTAGTTGACATAGTAAGGACTTGAGGAATCAACTGATATTACTAGCATGAACATTGGTATACCCAGAAGGCATAGGAAATAATAAGAGTCATCAAATTTAGAAAGTATTCCTCTTTATCTCTCACAAGAAGACCTTTTATGTGTCTTTTATTGTTTTCTTAGAAGGCTAGGGATATGTTCTTAACTAAAATGGCAAGGTGGATGTGTATATGCACAGTTTGAAATAAGCTGTTAAGGGGAGCTCATAAACTATTGTCTGTACATAAGTACTGTGTTTACCAAGCTATAGTGAATGCTATCGTTACCTAGAATATTGCATTTTAAGATGGGCAACCATAGTAGAGAAAGAAGAAATTATTCAGTTCTCTTAATATAATGCTATTTAATTTCTCTAGATAGTATTGATGAGATGAACGTGGATGATAGAGAATTATGGAATCCAACATATATGGGAATCTTCATGTCAATTAAACTTTAAATCTTTTTCTTAAATCAGTTGCACTACCTGAAATATTACAGTAGTTTTAGGAAAAAAAATATAAAACAAAAACTCCCACCAAATAGCTTTGGTTATTGCTCGCCCTAAGTTTAAGGCAGTACAATGGCCAAAGGAGGGCTGTTTCTTCAAAACATTGAACAATTTCTCTCTCAAACCATGACTCATTTGTACTCTTTGGTACAAGGAAACCATTGTTGTGAAAGCATGGCCACAAGTGGATGTTATTCTTTCTCTATCTATAAAAATCATGTTGGAATGAATGAATTTCCTATCAGAGATCAGGGTACATTTTCAGTTGTTTTCTGCTTTCTTGGTCATCAGAACCAATGTGCTTAGTGCTAATTGCCCTTTTGTTTTTAATTGACTATTAAACTAACTGTATCAGATAAATTAAAACTCCCATTTTCCTTTCTTCAAATGGCTCAACTGTTTTATTTCAGTGTAATAAACATCTAAGGCCAGTAGCTATGGGAAGATTTTCAATAATTTTTGCAACAGCCTTTCAGGCTTGCCATTCATGGAGTTATTTACTACAAACTTAAATAAAAAATTAATTCAAGTGAAATGTTTATTTTGATTGGGATACCCTACTTGCCATCAAGTCAAGCAAAGTAGCAAGATAAATTATTCTATCATTTTCTTTGATTTCAGAATATCGGCCATCACTTAAGGTAATTGTTTTGCCAGGTTCACAAAATAGGCAGCCTTAATAGATGATGAATTAATAGATTGCTATGATGCAGCCCTTGTAACAAAATCATAGAGCATGGCTTCCTTTTGGGAAGGTAGGATCACATGGTAAGTAGTTAGCAGTATAAAATAAACACAAATGCCTTTCTTCAGAAGTAAATTACCTTTGCATATTATTTTATGTTTGCATTCATAGTTTGGTTTAAACTGTTGTTTTATTGTTTCTGAGACAGGGTTTTGAGATATAACATGAGGTTGCTTTGAACTCATAATCCCACTACCTCAACTTTGCAAATGCTACACTGACTCCCAGTTAATTTTGCCTGTTTTCAAATTAGAAAAGCAAAGTTAGAGGACTAGCTCAGCCAATGATATAGTCTCTCTCAGAAGCTCAGCACAGTTTCTAGAGGCCATGCAAACGTGATTAAAGAGGCCAATGTGAGAAAACTGGCAAAAAAACCAAAATCCATCCTTTCCACTGAATTTTAAACCTAAAGGCACTTCTGTATATAGATGGCAAGGGCAAACATTTCACTTGCTTAGCTGAACACAACAGAAGCTCAGAGGATACCAATTGTTTCTACATTTTAGTTCAGGATTGAGAAGAAACTCTAGGCTTTGAAGTTGCACGGATTCTCCCCTTTTTTGTGTCTTTCTTGATCTGTGACTGTAGGTATATATCTTAAGCTCAGTTGCAGTTTCTGTGTGTGCCTGCATTTGTATATACAAAATGTAGGTAAATGTTGAACGTATTCTTCGGTATTGACATTACACATGATAACAGAATAAAGGTGAGCAATGCAACTGGCATTTGGAAAGTAACAACATTAATTCTTCATTCATAAAAACAGGTAATGAGAAACACCAGCATCTCAAAGCTTAATAGATGTATCAAGGGGAACAAAACTTGCCATAGTCTTAGTGATTTCTTACATGTAGGAGAGATTCAATCATGTTTATCTGGTTCATTTACTGGGTTGCGTGGTTTTGTTTTGTGTCCTGTGCTTGCAGGATGGATTACTAGAGAGGTCTGGTCTCGTCCTATATGACATCCTATATGTCTTATATCAGAACAATGGGAACAGTGAAGAAAGACTGGATGCAGTTCCAATTTGGACTGATAAATTGTTTTTATTCTTAAAAAAAAAAAAGCATATCCTGAAATGAGTAGCTAATTTAATTTTTCAGAGCTCGTTGTTAAGAATGTTAATAGGAAACTAGTAATTCTGGTTCTCAATAACGAGCTGAGTATTAAAATGCATAGACAAATTATTAATGGTAAGGAGAGATTGGATTTTTTTTTCTGTAAGTTTACTTCACGGGTGCTCCATTTCCATTCCTAAACTGTGATACATAGTACAAATTACAGAAATCCATGGCCATTCTCTGCTACAAAGTAAACTCATGACCACCTTGGGATACATGAGACTTTGTCTGAAGAAACAAACGAATAAAACAAAAACAAACACAAGCAATACAGATAATCAATGACAAGGATAGTGTTCAAATAAAATCATATGAGAAGGAAAATTTATCCATGTGAACATTATATCAAGTCATCTATTAAAGATGGGTCTGGAGATGTCTCTAGTGATAAGCTTAATAATATTCAATATTTGATAAAATGTTTGAAAAGAATTACTGAATAATAGAAAAATAAAAAATATCTATATTAAAAAAGAATGATAGAGATTAACATACATGTAGGCATACATAATATGTGAATTCATCTAAAGGAGGAGTTTTTACTCTTTAGGTTTGCTGCTTCTTCATTAATTCCAATTAAGAAATAAACAAGTATACTTTTAGAAAGATTCTAATAAAAGACATATGGGTGCTGAACACTTTATTTTCCTTGGTTGAAGATATAAATAGAGTTATATTGGTTGTATTATTCGAGATGTAAAGAAAACACTTCACATATGTTTAAGAAAAGATAGAGGAGCATATTAATTTATTTTCTATATTTCTTGCCTTTCCATAGTATTCAAAACTAAATGCAATTTTAAAAAGCAGAGTTGTAGACAGTAAAACAACTAATAAATCTAATTTCATAGTATTTAGGAAAAGTACTAGAAAATCTTGACATCAGACCTAAGAAGCTGTCATATTTGAACTTACTTATAGTGTAAGTAGGTTGGATATCAGTGGTGTGTAAAAAAATTTTTTTAAAGGTAAAAACTTCAAATTGCCATAGAGTATTCGAGCAATATTCAGAATTTTTTTGCCTTTTGAAATAATTACTCATGTCATTATGTCCATTAATGAAAAATGGTGGCCAGACCAAGCGAGGTTAGCTTGACACTTTTATCCATAACTTTATGATCAGGTATGGGTTTGTATTCTGTTTTGAACATATGCTTTAAAACTTTGACAAATTGAAACACTCTCTTGGGAGGTAGAGCCAGGATGATGAAGTAGCTTGGAGCCATGAGTTATGAGGGTCAGTGGAAAGAAATGAGTATGTTTAGCCTGGGGAAGTGAGGATTTCACAGACAGAGGAGAGCCATCTTCAAATATTTGAAGTGCTGTCTTGTGGAAGAAGGATTAAACTTATTATTTGTGTCTCAGGAGAGCAGAACTGAGACCAAAGGGTGGACACTTCAGAGCAGCAAATCTCAGCTTAATAGCAGCCCTCAGCATTTTAACAAGTAGGATGTTTAGCCAGTGGTCAAGTGAACCAGCTGTGAAACCTAGACGTTCTGTGCCACATACATACTTAGTTCATCTGGGATTTTAGAGAAAGCAAATCAGACTGAATGTATTTGGGTGTTATGTTGAATATAATGTGAAGAGGAGAACCTACTCATAGGATTTAGAAACATCAATTGACTGCATGCATAAGACAGTACAACGAAAAAACTTCTCTCTGTAACATATCCTGATAGAGTGTAATATTAATGATAAAAAGCATGTACTGGATGGTTGTAATTCTTTCTGGGATACATTTGAGATTCTTTCTAATCCAGTAGAAATTTAAACCAGATGACCACATTTGTCTTTATATACCAGGAATATTTTATGTTTACATATAAAGGCAACAAGCTGAAAAATCTTATAATCATGGGTCATTCACTATTATTTGCAGTGTCATATTCATCAACACGTGTTTAAAATTTAGAAAACCCGACATAAAAGTGAATGTAGCAACTTTACTTATCCATCTCTTAATACACTATGACTGGGTCTAAATATGCATAATGCTAAAACCCAAACAACATATATCAACTGGTTAGTCCAAATTGATGGACTAGCCAGCCTGTATAACTAGACTCAGGAAACAAACAATCAATTAACGGATTAATCAGTTCTTCCACACCATTGCTATGCATAGACTGTGGGAACAGCCTACAGTCTAATAGACAACCCATTTTATTCTTCATTCTATTTCCTATACTGCCCTAGAGCCCATTCTACTGGCCATCTCTTAGCTGAATCAGTTGGATAAAAATTCTATATACCGATGACATTAGCAGTACATTAAGGGAAAGAAAAGTAAGATACCGGGAGTAAGAAGGAAAATTTAAACTAAAGCAATAGGCTAAGAATTGCAACGCATCTTAGTGAATTTGCTGAGATATACATAGATTATATTTATTACAGTACTATACAAGGCTTATAATTATTATAATTTTATGGATGAAGAGACAAAATTGGAGGTGCTTAGTAACCTGGCACACTAGTAAGGATAAAAAAAATACATCTCATTGACCAATATCACCCAATCCAGTGATAGCTTTTACAATAAGACAGTGTAATTTTACCCAAAACATACTCTGTGGAATTTAAGATGACACAGATCCTCCTAATAATGTTGTGAATTCAAACTTCCTTTGTTGAAAATAGCCTAGATGGATACAAAACTATTACAGATGGCACTCAGCAAGATTCCCACAGCTGCTTTTGGAACTTGAATGATGTCTTGTGACACTATACAAACACAACCTTAAATAAAACTCAATAGTTCACTTCCTGGGGAGCTTTTCACTGCCCTTTCAATATTTCTATGTATGGAAAAACTGTTTTATTCACAGGTATTTTTGTTTCTTCTTTTCCTTTCTCTTTTTTCCCTTCTTTCCTTCTTTCTTAATATCTTCATGGCTTTTAGAAGCAAATAGATAAATTCTATGATTTACATAAACATGAAAAATTGAAACAAAATAAATATTTATAAGTATATGAAGCCATATAACTGTAAGACATTCATTGCATTCATTGTGAAACATACACACACATGCGTGCATGCATGTAGGAGCACACACAGACATTCACACATACACACACACACACACACACACACAAACACATACACACACATGATTTTTCTAAAGCTGTACATTATGGAAAGAAAAAAAATAAGCCACAGATAATACATAGGAAAATGTGTATTAAGTCCATCCTGTTCCTCTTGTCTGAAGTTCCTGCTTACCAGCCCTTGGATAATTGAATCTTTACTTTCTATTCTACCAGTCTGTACATTATGAAGTGAACCATAGTAGCCCTGACCATACCAAAACTGGAGTTGTTTCAGGAGAAAAATATAGTTGCCAATCAACAATGATGCTGTAAAATCCTGGGAAATTCCTTTGTTGCTGAGTTCCCAGCTATTCGAATGACATGGAATCAGTCCTGGGATAGCCTTGATTGGCTGATAGAATTGGTGGCTGATTGAATAGGAAGAAAGTTCTGAGAAGTCACTTTGGAAGGAAGGAGCAATGTGCAATTGATATCAGTGTCGCACTAAAATGGCCTTTCCTTTCCGTCTCGTAGAGGAAAGGGTGCCATGGAAAGAAAATTGTGAGGAAATATCTGTGGTTGCATAGCAGTCATTCTCGAGAGGGTTTGGGTGGCTCTATGTGTATATAAAGGGCCTGATTCTCTGGCAGAGCCACCACTTTACTCTCACAGCTCACTGTGCAATAGGTAAAAAACATCCTGTGACCCTAAGCTTGTGTGAATAAGGTTTTGACACTGTCAGTCCAATTCGTTCAGAGGGAAATGGAGAGGGGCAAGAGTTAGTGACTCACTGACTCTGGGGCCATACCATGAATAAGGGTCATCTCCAAGCTGTCAATGCTTCTTTATCTCTTTAGAAATCCTTTCTAGTTTTTCTAGTAACATAATAATTGTCCAAAATCATGTAGCTTGATCCCTGTTGCCCTGGATTTTATCAGTGTAAAATCAAGTGGAGACTGCTCAGAGTGGAGGAAATGGCTTTATTCAGCCATCTTGAGATCTCCCATTGGCTTCATTTAAATCCAGTCTTTGCCTCTTAAGAGGCAAGGGACTTTATAGACTTTACTCCTATACTGTTATTATCTATGGTATTTAATATTAACTAATCATAAGGAAAAGGCTTTATTGAAGATGCTTCTGGTTTGACTCATTTTCGTCCCTCTTTCAGGTATTCTCTAACTGTGGCATTTTCCAAAGATAGTAATGTTATTCCAGGAAGATGCACATTATATACCTCCATTTAATTATGTTAATTTTAATAATGGAATGAGTAGAATATTCATGGGATGTATATTTTTTCACAATATATTTTATGGTCATTTTTCATGACCTTCTACATCCATGTCTTCTGTACACAGAAGACATTAAGTTATAAAAATTCAGTTAATTGGTGGGTAATTAGAAAAGTTTTGATTTTTTTTTTTTTTTGGTTTTTCGAGACAGAGTTTCTCTGTGTAGCCTTGGCTGTCCTGAAACTCACTCTGTAGACCAGGCTGGCCTTGAACTCAGAAATCTGCCTGTCTCTGCCTCCCAAGTGCCGGGATTAAAGGCGTGCGCCACCACTGCCTGTAAGTTTTGAATTTTTGCTCTTATTTTCTGGGTATAAATTTAACACAGAGTCCTGGAAAAGTTAATGTCAGAGACTTTTGTCCTAAAAAAAAGAAGGGAAATAATGATAGTTAACCAGGGCTAACAACCATCAAGCAACTATGATTCAAATGGTATAGGATAGAAAAATGTATAAATAAAGAACAGAAGAACTCTCTTTACACTAAAATGACATCAAATAGGAGTGTCATCCCTATGCATCCACATCCATATATGTACACATGTGTCTGTATGTGTTGCAGAATGTCTTTCAGTCAAGGACTATTTGCTTATGTAACAGAGGTCCTATAGAGTTATGATAAAGGTAAGTATTTTAATCATGTATTAACACCATGTGTATCATAATTTCATCACAGAATGAGTTACTCATGTGTTTGTGGCAATTCTGATGTGAGTAAACTACTTTGTTTCACTTTGAATAAGAGTAGAGCATGTATCATTATGTACACTACATGATATTTAACAGGGGTGATAGATGACTACTTCTGCACTTTCTGTTCTGCATATATGATTATTATTTCAGAGTATACTTTTCGTTATAGCCTCACACATCCCTATGTTTATTGCATTCCTTCATTAAACAAAGAAGCCGTAGAGAGTGACTGAATTACATCATATGTTTTGTATGAGAAAACTCCATGATGTTTGCATAATGACAACCTCCAAGTAACACATTTTGTCATTGCAGGGCAGTATGTAATTGTGGATAAGGCTTAGCCTGAAAGCCTGTTACAGTATCAACTGACCTGTAATTTTCCTGCAGTGATTTCTATATCTGTATGCAAAGCTCCAGTATGATAAACATGGACTGGCAAATGTAAAGTCACACTTGGCTACAGACCATTTCGTCACTAGAAGGTCCATTCCTTGCACCACCTGGCCCACATACAAGTGCCTCAGTTGTGAGCATGAAAAATATAAATTTGAAAATATATTGATCACCCTGCAAGATGCTATTTCTGTTTTAGTGTGGAAGTGTAATTGTAGTTACATCATTCAGAAATGCAAGGCTCGACTTGCTTGTCAGTGCCCAGAGTATACTAGTTTTTCAGAGGATGCGTGCATATAAATAAACTAAATGCATATAGAAAAGCACACATATCTCTCCTTTCTAAATCACTTTCCTTCACTCTACCTGACATGCATTCCCTGAGGTCCAGGTCAGAGTGATATTTTTGGCACAACATTGTTCCTGATTTCTCTATTGCCTACTGGGGACCTGCCTTTCAAATATCCATTGTGAACTTTCTCATGAATGCTGATGATATACGGCTTCATTCTTTCCTTCGAACTTTTCCTCCCCCAGGCTCTCCAAGTACCCACTGAATACTTTGAAGATATCCATAACAAGATGAATAGCAATTACTTGTAATAGCGGAGAGAAAGGCAAAGGGCATTTTTATTGGTTCTGGGAAGATTTAACTACATTGATATAGCATTGACTAAAAAACCCCATAATCTCTGGAGTATGATAAATGACCATCTCCCTCTCAGCTCTGTCCCTGGAGGTTCTCCGGTGCTAACTGCTGCAGAGTCTCCCTGGTCACACAGATAAGTCGGTCTCCATTCATTCTTGCATGTTAACTTTACTACCTTCCCTGAACATTGAGTACTTTATTCACTCCCAATTCAAATCAAAATAAGGGTCTAATGGGTTCCCTTGTCTTCTGGGGCTAATCTCCCTTCATTGAACACTCATGTTCCCATTAACTCAAGGAGAACAATCCCCTAAACAGCCTTTGAATTAGACACCGAACAACTAATTGTTCTTTGGAAAGCTTGCACATGGAGCCTGCCAGCATCAATGAGAACCTCCCTTTGTGTACACTAGGGGATGAGACACGACTTCATGTGGCTATACATGGATAATTAACATCCTATCTATTTCTGAGCTCATGGGCTGCATTTCTAGACTACATATCAAAATGCTCACTGTGCCCTTAAGGCCTACTATTTGCAGGGGGAATACAATGACACCAACAATGGCAAAAACTTCAATTACAAAAGAGATATCAGTCCAAACCTTAGGAAGAGCAATCTCCATTGACAACCTCACATTTGACCTTTTAAGTCAAGGGGCCAAGCTTTGAGCCGAGAGAGTTTTTAGTTCCATTCTAGTCTTTATTCCAATTTTTTACTTTAATATTTATATTCAAAGAATTTCTGGAAATAAAGTAATAAGTTCTATTTTTAAAGTGATTCATTTCCCCAACTGTTAGCTGAACTCTATTGGTAATAGTAAGTTACAAGGTAGCTTAGAGGAAAATGAAGTGATTCTTTTGTGGAAGCATAAAGACAAAGATTGAGCTATACATATGCTGGCACATGAGTTGGACATATGCTGGCATGCCTACCTAGGTGAGATAACTCATGAAACATCATTGTTGTTAATGTAACTTCCTTGTCCCCATAGGCTTAGAATAAAATATTTGCACACAAGACCTCTGGCAGGGTGGTTTAGTACTTGACTCAGAAAATGAACTCACAAAGGTTTGGTGATCACATCCAGTCATGGAGTGGTATAGCAGCTGTAGGTCCCTTAGGGGATCACTGAGGGACAGGGATTGAAACAGTTGTCTCTGTAGAGGGGCTTGGAAGGAGAGTATTCATCAGTTCTCAGTACAATATTGATTAATGGCTGCTTAGGGATATATAAAGAAGTTGGTAATTTTGTTTATTTTGTATATACAAAAGCATGCCTCTAAGGCCAGACGATAGCATGGAGTTAGAAAAAGTTTTCATACTATTGGCCTTCAAGATTTGCAATAAAGGAGTGAATGTAGTAAGAGATTTGCTGGAGGCAAGAACAACTCTAAATATATCAGCCATCTGCCATATTGGTTATAGATTTACACATAGATCTCAAAATACAGTAATAACCTTCATATAAACATTGCCCTTGCACAAAACTCGATGGCCAACTAATTGCTTCTTATCAATCTTCTAGTATAATTGCTTCACTAAATTTGTTAAATTAATTGAATACAATATAGAAGGTTAAGATTTCAAGTATAAAAATCACCATGTACTGAAGATACATTTTAAAACTTTTTTAAAAGTTCTATATTGTGAAATGTGTGTCTGAAAGACAAGGGGAGATTTATCAGCAAGCAAGCTTGAAGACATGAGTTTGGATTCCCAAAAAATCATGTAAATAGTGTCTTATGGTAGCAGTCCCTGTATTGGGGAAGCAGAAACAAGCAGATAACTGTAGCTTGTTGGCCAGGCAGTCTAACCAATTGGTGAGATCAAGATTCATTGAGTGACACTTTTCCAAGCAAAAATAGCAAGAGTAACTGACAAAGACACCTGAAACAGATCCCTGGCCTCCATACACATGTCCACACATATGTGTACATACACAGGAACATAGATTCGATTTCACTTCATATAAATAATGAAAAGTATATGCATATATATTTGTGTGTATTCAATAATAAATTAGTTTATGAATATTTTGGTAAGTAGCTTAAAGAAAAACAAAAATTAGTCTACATAATCATGTGATTTTTTTGCACAAAAGTGCCTAGTACATTAAATCTATTGTTACTGATATCTCCATAGAAATCTCTATCTAGCTGGGCAGTGGTGCCTCACTCCTTTAATCCCAGCACTTGGGAGGCAGAGAGAAGCAGATTTCTGAGCTCGAGGCCAGCCTGGTCTACAGAGTGAGTTCCAGGACAGTTGAGGCTACACAGAGAAACCCCAAACAACAACAACAACAACAACAACAACAACAACAACAACAACAAAACCTCTATCTAGCACTAATGCATGTAAATTTAATTCTTACATCCTTAGTAATTGTTCTATGGGAAAATGTCACTGTAAACTTATTGAAATCAAATGGTGATATGCTAACAGAAAATTATATAGGATAATAGGTTTCCACATTTGACTATTTTATTAATTTTTAAAGTATTCATGACAATGTGATTATTAGCTATCTCTATTTAAAAGTGCTTGGTGACCACATTAATAAGTTATTTGAATTATGTCACAAAATGCAATGCAGTTCTCAGTCTTTTTTAACCTGAGACTATCTTCAGGACAACGTTCTTTGTGAGCCCTTCTTCCCAGCTAGAGCTCACTATATAGGTAAGCGTGGCTTGGAAGGGATGGGTAAGGAACTTCAGGTAAGGAACTTCAGGTAAGGAACTTCAGGCCTCAACTTCCTTATTTTCATCTGTCAGAAAATGAAGAATTCCCCTGAGGAGACGTTTTGTTTTAATCTACAAAACGGCACAGGAGGGAAAGCAGGACACCAACTGAAAAATAAACAGTGATGAAAGTTTTAGGCACATTTGCTGGACTTCTTCATAAATACTTTGTCATGTACATGGTGCCTAAAGTGGCAGCTTTAAAATAGCTGACTGTTAATCTCTCCTGGGACTGATATATTATATGGCTTTTATTTAAAGCAAACCCATCTTCTATGAAGTGGTTCCCAAGAATAGTATTTGCTACAGAACTATGCTAATATTCTTTTAGAAATATACGCTAATCACTTACCCACATACACACATTTACATAAATACTAAGATGTATATAATGAACTGAACACAAACACCTACTTGTTCCAAAACTAAAATGAAGATTAGATAAGAAATGGGAAGTTGGATACCCAAGCAACCTTGTGGAACTTAATAAAAGGTTGATTTATTAGAAGTCAAATCTATTTCCACGTATACTATGAAGATATTTGAATTGCTAAAGGGGAAATTCAAAGTTCTAGTGTTACTAATTTGATCTGAAACTTTAGAAACAAAGAGCTCATACAAGCATGGTGCTCAGTAGGAAACGTGTGTCTTCAGCTTTTAATTTCATGAGTGCTCAATGACTTTTATCTAAAAACAGCTTTGCTTTTAATGCATAGCTCATTGGCTTAATCATCAAGTTTTCTTTGTGGTAATCATTAATCTATACAATTATGTTTTTGTGGAAGGTCCTGTCCCTAGTTTTGTATATGGCATTAGAAATACTCTTTGTTTAAACACCGTGTTTTTATCTGACTTGATATTACAAGAAAGTTGTTCACCATCATTTCTAACTCTGTGCCCCAATATAGTTTCTCATGATGACCTCAACCATAAAATTATTTTTTTGCTATTTTGTAACTGTAATTTTGCTACTATTATGAATTGTAATGGGAACCATATATTCAGGGTATTTGATATGAGACCCCAAAATTTGTTATAACCCACAGGTTGAGAACCACTGTACTAGATGAATCTCCCAAATTATTTTGAATAGAAGTTGATCTCATGACAAATAACATTGAACCTGTCCTAGTTCAATGGAGTAGACAGGTTTGTGTTGAGTCACCAGTCTATCTACTTCACTGGTGGCTCTGGTCATTTCAGAGTGTCCTTGGAAGTGGGTACCAAGACAAGAAAACAGGTATAATATTGAAGCTTAAAGGCATGTTTATGGTACAAAGTAATGTTGAAGTTTCTATTTGCTAAATGTTTGCTCAGTAATGAAAGAAAAAAAAAAAACAGAAATTTCCAATCTTGAGCTATTGGGACCAGACTCACTTTCTGATAACATTAAAATTTGGTGTGTGTGTGTGTGTGTGTGTGTGTGTGTGCTGTTGAGTTCTTGTCACTTGTTACAAACTAAAATCACCTGTGAAAGTGATTTCTTTTGAGGATTTGCTGTCATAAGACTGGCTCATGCTCAGGCCTGTGGGGGCATTTTCTTAATTAATCTTTGATGTGGGGAGGCCAGAGCCCACTGGGGACAGTGCTGTCCCTGGGCTGGTGTGTCTGAGCTATATTTTTAAAAGTAGCTGAGCAAGAAATGGGAAGCAATGCAGTCAGCATTGTTCCTCCTCAGCCCCTACTTCAAGCCACTGCAATTTCCTGCCTGTGTTCCCTTGTATGATATACTATAAGCCTATAAGCCAATGGACATCTTTCTCCTTGAAGTTGCTTTTGGTCATGGTGTTTATCATAGCAACAGAAACCTGACTAGAACATGAAGAAATTAGTTCAAGGTATTTCTTTGGAATAGCTGTAACAAATCAGCTATATAAAGCTGTCTCAATTTAGGATAATTATTGCAGACAAGTCTCTTCTGTAAAAACCTAGATGTGACAGATTTACTTACTCAATTGTGAGAACATACAATATGTTTTCTGTCTCTCGTAAGATTTAATTTGTTTCCTTGAACAATTATTTTTAATGTATATGCACACTCACACAAAACTCAATTGTTGCTTTAGACATTGGGGAATATCACTTTGCCTACTATATTAACCTAATGGAAGGCTCAAAGCATTTGAAGAAAAAAAAAGAAAGAAAGAAAAGACCCTCCAGCTATAGCTTCGATTGTTTTTTCCCAGTACAGAACAGTTCAATCAACAAAATATATTTAATGCCTGGAATTCTTGATATCAGAGTAAGAGATTAGAACGTGAAAAACTTAATCAGCTATCACTTTTGTATATAGGACGCTCAATCAGTTTATTGGCTTCACAGATGATGTCCTCTGGTTATGTTGGCTGAGTCAAATTATCAATGGTATTTAATTATGTCCTTAATTTAATTTCACATTGAGGAAATAAAGTATGATTTCTTCCAGAGTCACATGTGTTTACATTTATTTCTGAAAGCTATTATCATTATTGATTGTTTAACTCATAAATTTTAGAAATGAAGTCATTCACTCATGAAATTGGAAAGAGATATGATTTTTAAAACCTCATGGAATTTTTCCACCTGAGGTAATTATACATTAATATTAACACATAGGTAACATGGGCAAGCATAGTGCTCTCTCTCCCTCCTTCCCTTTCTCCCCCTCCCACTCTCTCTCTTTCTATCTTTCTCTCTCTCTCTCTCTCTCTCTCTCTCTCTCTCTCTCTCTCTCTCTCTCTCTCTCCTCCCTGTCTCTATTTCTTACACACACACAAATGCACATACACAAATAAATTGTTCTTTTTTGTTTGCAGTTATTGTAAATTTCTTATTCCACTATACAAGTGTATAGCATTTTAAATACTCTCCTTTCAATTATCTTTGGTAAAGATAGTAACTTGACTTATTTTCCATTTTGCTTGTAAGTAGCAGATATTCTACAGAGTAATATGAAACCTTACACTATTTGAATGTTTGTACATTATAACACATATTATGGAAAATATGCATATATGTACATGATCGAAACACATCAGTACCAGATTCATAGAGCTGAGCACATGGATGTGTTCCTTATCTCTGCTGAACCAAGAGACATAAAAAATACCCAAGATGCATAGGAATTGTGTTAACTCTCAAGTTGACCAGATGATTCCCTTTGTTTAAATAGCTAAGACTGCCATTAAAATCATGGTCCTACTGTCTCTGCCTGTGGTTTCTGAGATAATAACATCAAGCCAGGCACAGGAGACTTTCTCCTTTTTTCAAGTGTTTTGTTGTATGTAACACTCTTATTGCTATTATAAGGAAAGAGAGGGTTGCAAAGATATAGCAAGAAATTCTAAAGGTAGAGATTACATGATCTCTGAGAACATCTTCTGCTCTTCAGGCCCAGTACAAGGATTTCTTTTAATGACAAATGTGGTGTTTGCAATCACGAAATCCCACTTACCAAGTACTGAATTGTGACCACTGATGTTTTTTACTCCGGTGTATGAAAGTGTTAAAGGGTACTGTGGACCCTGATAATGTGGGATTCTTACTCAGATGAAGTGTTTATAATAGGAAATCAGGCAATGTCACAATAAATACAGCAATTGGTGTGTAAAAGTAAGAAAACTAAAGGTATGATATGACAGTTTCCCATGGAGTAATCAAATGCCAATCATGGTTGCCTTTCCTGATAGTTTCATTATAAGATGAAATCTCTGTAAACCTGCTTGCCTTTCTCCTATATGGCAAAGCAGAGTTAGGGTCATTTCATGCAGCAGATTGATTTTAAACTCTAGAAGAAGATCCATACCTATAAGTATATATAATTTTCAATCATTCAGGACAACTTTATGCATTGGCTTTAAACAAGCAAGAACTGATTAACTTTCTCACCACTCTTTGTTTTCCAAATGAAGAACTAGTCAAAATAATAAAAACCCTAAAAGTTCCCCACAGAAACAATCAACTTAAATGTTTTAAAATGTTCATAAAGAAGATATACGAAATATGCTAGGGAACAAAATAGTAATAGGAGACACGAGGACAGCAAAATAATTAGAGTATTCTAGGAGTTTCAGAATAAAGTTAACAGTGGATGGGGATAATGAAATTTAAAAAGTACTATTAAATACAAAAGCAAACTAAAAACACATTGAAAAATAATAATCACCTAAAAACTATAATACCCCCAAACCAAAGAATATTTAATATGTCTCAGTAACATGGAGTCATCTGGAGCTTTTGCTACCAAGGTTATACCATCTCCAAGAATTAAGTGCTGACAAATCAACATTAGGAAAATTAACATAATGATTACATTAAGAGAAAACTTAAGCTTTGATTTACAGAATTTTCATTATAGCCAATTTTCATTCAAAACACTTTTAGACGATATAGCCACAGTGCAATCTCATGTATTTGGGAACTGATTCTGTGACTTATTTTTTAATATTTGTAAAGACAATAAGTGATAAGTAGTTCCTATGTCATTTTACAAGATGGTTAGCTGGTTAGTAGTCATTTTTATACTGACCTGGCCTGACCCTGCACAGTATTCACATTGCCTCTGGCATTTGACTGTGTGCAGATTGCATTTTGTATTTTTTTCTTCTTTCTCTAGAAATTGGTCTCTGCCTGAAAAAAGCAGCAATTTGCAGGAAACTGTGTTCCAAGATTACTAATATAAAAGTTTAAAGTGAACTGCTTTCGTTTGCCCCAAATTCCACTTTCAAACATTGCCTGAATATCTGATAATTTATTCAACACTCAAGTCTAAAATTCACACTACCAAACCTTGGGTCTCTACTTCAGTCTTTGTGCAAATACCAGATGAACAATCTAAATATGTTCTAAAATTCAGATGCCATTCAAGGCACTTATGTCTAACATAAATACAAATATTTAGATAACTATAATGAATTTTAAATTTATTACTGTTTTTAAGCATACTTGAAATGTATGCAAATAAAGATTAAATTCTATATATTCTATATATCCTATCCAACATGTCTTCTAAGTGCCTCAGGATGTCTTGTTCCTTTCTGCTTATATTTAATCACAAGATTTTATAAAGTTGCTATTAGTGTCACTGACCCAGGTCCTAATGATACAACAGTGAGCAGATGGGGTTGCACCTGGATGCTAGAGGCAATCATAGGAAATTAATACTTGATTTTAATAAAACATGTTTTTCATGGAGCCAATATAGGAGACATAAAGTGAATAGCACCATTCTTAGATTAAGGAAATTGAGTGAATCTACTTGAAAGAAGTGACTCCTAAGAGCTATAAAACCTGAAGGTGCATGGTTGGGACTTGAGTAGAGGAATGGGAGTTCTAAACAAAGCACTAGGTAGGGGGTGGCAGTTCTACCTGTAGAGGATAAGAAGCAGAAGGAAACAGCAGAAAGAAAACTCTGATTCTTAGTTCAACCAGAGCTTTCAAAAGAGAAGTAAAGCAAGTTGTGTTGACAAGACTGAGTGGAAGCAGGTCAGAGTTATAAGTCATACAGATTAAGGTGCTCCAGAGTAGAGGAATGGTAGCATGGAGTACAGATGTATCTCACTCAATCAGCAGGAGCAGTAATGACAGCTTGGACTTAGCCTTTGTTTATGGACGGTGTTAGTGTTGGTGGTAGTTGCACTGTGTGTGTGTGTGTGTGTGTGTGTGTGTGTGTGTGTGTGTGTGTGTGT
>JADRCD010178052.1:23527-39630 GCA_019843815.1 Montemys delectorum
TGTGTGTGTGTGTGTGTGTGTGTGTGTGTGTGTGTGTGTGTGTGTGTTTGTGGATTCAATCTGTCTCAGTGCTGTGACAGAATACTTTCTTAAAAGCATCAGAAGACTCAGTGAGTGAAGAAGAGGAGATTGAGAAGAGGCTATTTCGACTCTGATTCAGCTATGTCCACCTTGCTTATTTTAATAGAATGAAGCCTTTTTTTCAGTTCAATGCAAATCATAAGAAGTATGGCTAATTCCTTAGTATTTATCTGAAAACTATAGGTTCATGACAAAGACATATTATGTAGGACATATGTATTGGTTGGCTAGCTGTGATTTTCATAACAAATTCATTTTTAAAGCCTTAGAATTCTTAGTTCTAGCTGCTATATATATAGCAGCACGTGAAACATGTCAAATGTTCAACTCTGCTTACAGTTAATAGTGTCATAGCAAGTCCCACTAAAGTAATATCCATATGTCATGAAGACACAGGAAGAGAAAGTCATCACATAAGAAAGAACAAAAGAGAGTGAATCTACCCGTCTTCCGAGTTCAGCGTCTTTTCTGTACTGACCTAGCTACTGCACTATTAAAAGAACATGTTACTAAGTACTGTGTAGCGAGTGCTGGTAGGCTCAATTAAAAAGACTATCTATCCAAAGTAATCATACTGGTTTCCAAGTAAATATTAGACTATTTCATGTGCCTGCCATAAAATGATTGACAGGGGCTCTAAAAATCTCTATATTTATAATAAAACTAAATAATTCAAGAAGATATATGGTACTTCCAAAAATAACCTCAGAAAAAATAATATAACCTAGATAAAATGTCATAGTATACACCAAGATCAATTTTAAATGGGTCATAAACTGAACATAAAAGCTAAATTTATAAAATTCTATAAAAAAAAAAAAAACAGGAGATGAATTTTATGACTTCGGAATAGGCAAAGATTCCTTAGGCAGAACAAAAGAACTCACTCACCATAAAAGAAAAAAAATAGATGAATGTGGTATCATTAAAATTAAAATATAACCTTCAACAGAGGCTAGGAGAAATGTAACATATTTGACAGGAAATGTGTATCTACAATGTAAAGATATCGTATAATGCAGCAGAAGAAGGACCAATCTAATCCTAAGAGCAAAACCTGAGTGCAGCACTAACAAGTGGTCAATGAGAAAATAGAAAAAGCTTAACACCAGGGACAATATAAGTTACTCACTTGGGAATTGTAAATTAGAAGCATAACACCCAATCATTAGAATGATAAACAACAACAACAACAAAGACCTTAAAACAGTGTAAAAGTTGACAAGATGAGAGAATATCCAGGAATCTTACTTGTTACTTTTGAGAATATAAAGCACAATCATGTTTGAAAAAGAAAAGAAATTAAGTTCAACATGACTTATATCATCACTCTATTCTTACACTTAACCCAGGATAAATATCTACCATACAAAATGCTCACAACTATTAAAAACCTTATTCAAAATATTCTAAAGCTGGGGAAAGAGAACTTTTAATAGGCATGTGGATAAAGCATGTTATTGGCACAGAGACAGATAGGTTGATCAATGGAATAGAATTGAAGACCCAGGAGAAATTTTGCACACTTATAGACACGTGATCTTGACAAAGAAGCCTAAAACATATGATGGAAAAAAGAAAACATCTTCAATAAATTTTTCTGGTCTAACTCTCAGTCTGTATATACAAACATAAAAATAGATCCATATTTATCACGTTGCACAAAGCTTAAGTCCAAATGGATCAAGGACTTCAATATAGAGCCAGATATACCTAATCAAATAGAAGAGAAAGTGGAAACCTGAACTCATTGGCACAGGAAGAAATGTTTTAAACAGAAATCCAAAGGCTCAGGCTTTAAGATTAACAATTGATAAGTGGGACCATATGAAACTGAAAAGCTTCTGTAAGCCAAAAGATACAGTCAATAGACCAAAACAGCAACCTACAGATTGGGAAAAAATATTTACTAATCCTACATCAGACCGAGAGATAATATCCAAAATATATAAAGAACTCAAGAAGCTAAACTCCAAAAACCTAAATAACCCAATTTAAACATGGGGTACAGAGCTAAACAGAATTCACAACTGAAGGATCTCGAATTGTTGAGAAGCACTTAAAGAAATGTCCAAAAGTTCTTAGTCATCAGGGAAATGCAAATCAAAATGACCCAGAGATTCCACCTTACACAAATCAGAATGGCTAAGATTAAAAAAAAAAAAACAAAAACAAAAACAAAAAACTCAAGTGAGAGCAGAGTCTTGCAAGGATTTGGAGAAAGAACACTCCTCCATTCCTGGTGGGATTGCAAACTGGTACAACCACTCTGGAAATCAATCTTGCAGTACCTAAGAAAATTGCAAATAAACCTACCTGAAGAACTAGCTATACCATTCTTGGGCCCAAAAGAAGCCTCACCATATCATATGAACTGGTGCTCCATGATGTTCATAGCAGCCTTATTTGTGATAGCTAAAAGCTGGAAACGACCCAGATGTTCCTCAACCAAAAAATGGATACAGATAATGTGGTTCATTTACAGAATGGAATACTATTCAGCTATTAAGAACCAGGCCAGGCCATCATGAGTTTTACAGGTAAATGGATGGAACTAGAAAATATCACCCTGAGTCAGGGAACTCAGACCCAAAAGGACATAAATGGTATATACTCACTAATAAGTGGATTTCATTCAAACAATGCAGAATGTATAAGATACAACTCTCAGAATTTTAAAAGTTTAATAAGCAGAAAGGCCAAGTGATGATATTTCAATCCCATTTAAAAGGGGGGAGGATCATCATGGGAGGCAGAGGGAGGGAAAGACTTGGAGTGGGAGAGAGGAGTGGGAAGAATAAAGGAAACAGGATCTGCATCTGGGGGAGGGCAGAAGAGAAGCCCAGTGAACCAACAGAATGAATGGAATAATGCACCTCAGAAGGCAGGAGGTACCTCTAGAAAGTATCAGAGACCAGAATGGTAAGAGACTCTCAGGACTCAATGAGAGTGACCTTAGACGAAGTGCCAAACAGTGGGGAGAGGAAAATCAAAGAGTTCACTTCGAGTAGATAGACAGGCCTCAAGTGGAGGGATGGTGTTACCAACCCACAGTCAAAATTTCTGTCTTAGAAGTCGTCTTGTCTAAAATAACTTCAGGAGATAGCTATATGCTTGTCCTTCCTTCAGTCTCTGCTCCATAGTTAATCTCTGCCACTCCTTCTGTGGGTATTTGATTCCCCTTTTTAAGAAGAAATGAAATGTCCACCTTTTGCTCTTCCTTCTTCTTAGGTTTCTTGTGGTTTGTGGGTCGTTCTTCTTGTATTCCAAACTTCTGGGCTAATAACAACTTATTAGAGAATGCATACCATGTGTGTTCTTTTGTGATTGGGTTACCTCACTCAGGATGATACTCTCCAGATCCATCCATTTCCCTAAGAATTTCATAAATTCGTTGTTTTTAATAGCTGAGTAGTACTCCATTGTGGAGCTGAAGGGTTTGCAGCCCCTTAGGATGAACAATAATTACTAACTAGTACCCTCAGAGCTCCCAGGGACCCAACCACCAATCAAGGACTATACAGGGCGGGACTGAATGTTCTGGCAGCATGTGTATAGTAGAGGATTGCAAATTCGATCATCAATAGAAGGAAAGGACCTCGGCCTTGTGAAGGTTCTGTGCCCCAATGTAGGGGAATGCCAGGGCCAATAAGTGGGAGAGGGTGGGGTGGCAGGCATGGGGAAGGGGGAGGCAAAAGGGGTTTGTTCTTGTTGTTTTTGTTTGTTTGTTTGTTTTTTGGAGGGGAACCTGGGAAAGGAAAAATTTACATGTAAATAAAGAAAATATCTAATATAAAATAAAAAATAAAATAAAATAAATTAAAAAAAATAACTTCAGGGACAAAAATGGAGAAGAGACTGAAAAAAGGTTGTCCTTTCTACACAACTGAGGATCCATCTCATGGGGAGACAAGAAGGTCTGAAACTACCACTGATGCTATGGTTTGCAGAGAGGAGCCTAGCATAGCTGTCCTCTGAGAGGCCCAACTAACAGCTGACTGGGACAGATGCAGATACTTATACCCAGCCTTCAGACTGAAGTCCAGGATCCCTATGGTTGAACTAGGGGAGGGATGGAAGACACAGAAGAGGAGAGTCACTCTATAGGAAGACTAGCAGTTTCAATTAACCCAGACCCCTGGGGAGCACCCAGAGACTGAGCAACGAAATAGACAGCATACTGGAGCTAGTCCAAGGCCCTCTAACATACATATAGCAGAGAACTGCCTGGTCTGGCTTCAGTGGAAGAAGTTCCTAATACTCTAGAGACTTGAGGCCCAAGGAAGGTGGGAGGCCTGGGGGTAGGGGAGCATCCTTTTGGAGACATGAGGGGAGGAAGAATGGGATGAAAAACTGTGGGGGATCTGGGAGTAATGGCTGGATTGTAAATAAAGAAGTGTGCACTGTAGAATACTATTGAGTAGTAACCAAAAAACAAAGCCTGTATTACATGTAAATATATAAAGGGAATTAAAAACAAAACAATTGAAAAATGAGATATAGAAGATTACTAAAGTGACAAGAATAATGACATAGTAGTATACACACCCACAGAAGGCTTAGGAACATGGATCAAAATCTGCAGTCAGTCTACCCTAGGTTATTCCACCCCCATCTCAAAAACAAGTCACACACACAGATTATCATGTTTTTTTATTTTAATCACACACACACACACACACACACACACACACACACACACACACACACCAGAATTATCTTGGTGGTTTTAGTAAGAATTTTCATGATTAATTTTTACAATGCATAAAATTACTTTTACTCATGATAAAAATATTTCCTATTCTGAGAGTATTGAGAAGAAATGAGTCTTACATGTGGATTTTTTTCATTATACACTGAGTATATGGAGTAAATCTCAAAAATGTTTACTATTCTGGAAGGAAATAAGAAAATAAAATAAAAAATAAATAATAATAATAATGCATAATAATAAAAAAATCAAGAAAAAAGTGTGAAATTAGAAGTCCAGCCCAATGTACTAATCAAATCCTGCTTATTTGCCACTTCTATCTTGTTCTCTAGGCTGGTTTCTTCGTCCTTCTTTCTTAATGTCTTCCATTGATATTATCTTTCAGACATGTTCTAAACCTGCTAAGGTGACAAATTCAATTTTGACAAATCTCAGGAATTTTCAGAAATACTGTCAACTCTGAAATATGCAAAAGTAAACATACAATTATTTCATTTGTGGACTTAAGAGCTCAGAGAGTTTAATCTGCCACTTAGATATTCCCCAGAGAGTTTTAGGATTTGCTATGGCTTAGATGTGGGTCATCTATTCAGGTTCATGTGTTATAGGCTTGAATATAAATGGTGATGAGGTTTAAAGTCACAAAAGTATTTTCTTTTACATTTTGTACATTCATAGCGTTATTTAGTTAGTTAATTGGGGGAGCACACACTTGTCATGGTGCATGTTTGGAGGACAGTGGACAATTTTCAGGACTTCATTCTCCTGTATCACCATGTAGATCCTGGGGATCGAACCCAAGTTATCAGGCCTAGCAGAAGACACTGTGCAACATGCACTACTTTGCTGTACCAAAAAAGTGGTGGTATCATGTAGGGGATACTTGTACAAAGCAATTAAGACATTGGCATTTATAATGCATCAGGAAAGCAGAAAAGACACCTGCCCATCTCACTAAAAGTACAAATTGCGGATTACTTCCTTCTCACACATCATTCTGCTACAATGCCTTCCTCTATGATGTTTCCTGGTTAAAGAGGATCACACTTAAGAATCTGAAGCAGTGACGTTGCCTTGCTTTAAACTTTCAGCTTCCAGAACTGTCGACT
The DNA here is from genome assembly GCA_019843815.1 of Montemys delectorum. NCBI lineage: Eukaryota > Metazoa > Chordata > Mammalia > Rodentia > Muridae > Montemys > Montemys delectorum. Next base: position 29,429 of record JADRCD010178052.1, read on the forward strand.
CTCTTTCCTGTATGAAGTAACCAGCTTTAGATGTTCCATTATAGCGTTGAGCAACAGACTAACATGTGCACATGCATGCATGCATACATACACACATATACATACATATGTATGTATATACAAAGATTAATTTACATTACTCTTTGTCCAGTGTGTTGAAAAATAATGTTGTAAGGACCTAAATCACACCAAGAACCAAAAAAACGAAAACAAACATACGCACATGCACACACACACACACACACACAAACACACACACACAGATAGAGATTAAAAATGTTAAAATGGCATCATAGCATGATAGAGCAACAACACATCTAATTGATACAAGATCCTAGGGGCTAATAAATGAAATTCCTACGTCAGTTATAAATTACTTGTTTTGTAGTTTTTACAGTGGGTTTCTATAGACCCTCAAACATTACAAACTACTACAATTTCTCTTGGTTACTATCCAGAACCTATTGCCGAATACATCATGTACTTCAGTCATAGAACATGGCAACATAAAGCTAGTATATACTTGTAAGCTTTATTTTTATTGAGTAATTTTGTATAGGCTCTTCAATTATAGTTGTCACCCTTATATACGAACTCTTCCAGCTACAATAATGACTGGCCAGGAAAGATATACCCCCTGGTAGAGTAGTATATCTAACATAAGGGAAGAAACCAGAAAATTTCTGATTGGAAATAAGTCCCACTCTATAGGATAAAAAACACACATGGTACCATTATTGAGCTAAGAACGTATGGATATACAGATCATAGACACTAGGGGTAGCCTACTATTATTATCCTGATGAATTATTGCTTTACCCTTAGACCAATGCATCCTCCATGCAGTAGGCTGTGGTAAACACAGCGATTCATGATTCACCAAAGTGAAAAGCATAAGGCTGTAGAATTCTTAACCCTAAAGGAACATATATAAACATATGCATGGCAATGCCCTCTCCAGTTTTAAAGATCATTGAGGAAGAGAGGACACAGAAAGCATAAGAGCCTGAAGCAGTTGATACAAGTAACACATTATCTCTGGATTCAATGGGACAGCTGCATATATGAACACACATGTGGTTGCAATAGAATGTACAAAACCTATGTAAGCCCAGGCAATACCAAACAACAGTAAGTAAATTGGAATTGATCACAAAATCTCACACAAATCCAAGTTATTGGTAATTGTTAGCTTCTGGGAAAGTTGGAGGGACTATTTTCTCTATGAGGGTAGCCCCTAGTAACTCTGCCACTCTCCAGTGGAAAACAAAAATATTCAACAATATTGGGGCATAATTGGTCTTGTCAGATTTAAAGAGTACAGAAACAAAATTTGGTTAAGGAAGGGAGTAAATTAGGGAAGAGTTGGGGGAAAGGATGTGAATATAATAGAAATAGATTGTATGGAGTTCTCAAATAACTAATAAAAATAGTTGTGTAGGATAACAAAACTTTAAAGTGAGTTAATCTGAAAACAAAGTAGCAGTCTTATATGCTCTCAGCTTACTAACTTTAAAAAGTATATGAACTACTTTGTTTAGAGCACAAGGACTTGTTTAATTCTGTCTCTAAGTGAGTGGAAAGATATATAAAGAATCAAGTCCAGCCCTGTGAGTAATCCTATACAAATCTAGCTCTTCACCATTTATACCTTATGAACTTAAAGAGTGGGCATTACATTTGTAGACAAGCAGAGAGAGGAAGGATGTTTTCTGTAGAGGAACTGAACAGTGTCCATCTTATTAACACCAGGTTATCTACTTGGCAGGAATCATTCATTAACAACCCAAATGTTAAATTCAATTCAGATTTCTATTAGTGTCTGCCAAAATCATTCCCATCAAATTATGAATACAGAGATACTTAGCTGTATGAAATACCACATTGACCAGTACTTGAACTGAACAACACAACATGAAGTGAATAGTCCTGGGTAACAAAACTCTGTTTATCCTTGGCACAATTGTTTAAGCCACCTTGCTCACCTGTGCACCTGCCACAAGCTCATCAGGTAAGAATGAAGACGAATTGAAGAAAAAGGATGAAAAAGCACACTCTTAAAGCACCTTTGGATCAGAAGATTGTGAAACTCTGTCCTTTCAGGTCATGCTTTCTTCATTTATAAAGCTGATTTAAAGGAGAATAAAGTTCCTGCTGCTTTATATCTGATTTTGTTTTTCCCTTGGGTTTACTATTCAATTCCTTGACTAAACATTCTCTTTCTCCAATGAGACCTTTACTAAATGCATGTGACTGTACCTTTGAGAAATTCTTTACTAGCACCTTCTAAAACCTTTACTTCGTTTGAAGAAGCCATCTTCCTTGAAGTGAAACAGCAAACCCTCCATTTCTCCTTGTTTGTTAGCCATCACATCCCATTAATCATGTAAGACTGATATCAGCCATTGAATAATGCCCACTACCCACCAAGCTTTGACTTCTCCTCACTTTATAACTAATATTCAGTTATTACTCTGTGCTTGAAGAAGTGTTGTGTATATTACAGTGCTGAATTTAATCCACCTGAAATGTGAGAGATAGATGATATTTAAGTTTATATCTTCGACAACAGACCTATCAAGTTGCTTATTGTTTTGGGAAGAACCTACAAGAGTCAAAAGTAAGGGTGTGGCAACATTGCATTAGGGGAGAGCAAATTCATTTAAGTCTATGAGATGGCATGGACCATACCACATGTAACTGCAGCTCATTCCCTCTGCTAACTGAGGAACTACAGAGAACTCATACAAAGTAATATAAATAAATTATATAGTACAATAAAATAATCCCAGCATTCATTTTCTATGATTTTACTAGTTCAGTGACAGTCCTGAAGACACTCAAACTTCAGCATCTCAGGTTAGAAATACAATAAGCAGTTAATGAGGATCATGGGACAATATAACAGACAATAATGAAGGGACATGAAAGAACGCACATGGCCTTCAGTATTGGTGAACTTTGAGGCTAATCACACAATGTGGTCTAACAGCAAATGCTATACATCATAGAACCAATGAGTAACCAAGAAGTACAAGTTCCAGACCTGAGCTCTTCTATAATTCCAGCAGATTTTTTTGTTTTGCTCATTTTGTTTGTTGTTTTTCTTTTGTTTTAAGGATTAAACTGCATGGAGATATGATCGGTGACTGAAATAGAATATGTTGTTTCTAATCTGGTCTTTTAATGCTGCATAACGCTTCCCTTTCTACATGTTTTTTGTTTGTTTGTTTGTTTTGTTTTTTGGTTTTTGGTTTTTGGTTTTTGGTTTTTGGTTTTTGGTTTTTGGTTTTTGGTTTTTGGTTTTTCGAGACAGGGTTTCTCTATATAGCCCTGGCTGTCCTGGAACTCACTCTGTAGACCAGGCTGGCCTCGAACTCAGAAATCCACCTGCCTCTGCCTCCCCTTCCCATTCTACTTTAATGGCAGACATAAATAGCATCACAAATCTTGACACAATTCTTGTTTTTACTTTAAATGTATTTTTGTTATATTAAAGTGAGATAGCTTTTAGCTAGTGCCAAAAACCTCAAAATACAAAGACAATATCATTCTCTTACTTTACTCATTTTCTAGCACTGCCTTCACTTCATTTTCCATTTTTTAAATTTAATAAGTCTGAATTATATTCCTGTCATAACAATATCTCTCAGAAGATAAAAAGATCTCCCATACTCATGGATTGGCAGGAATAATATAATAAAAATAGCCATCTTGCCAAAAGCAATCTACAGATTCAATGCAATCCCCATCAAAATTCCAACTCTATTCTTCACAGAGTTAGTAAAAGCCATTTGCAAACTCACCTGGAATAAGAAAACACCTAGGATAGGAAACATTATTCTCAACAATTAAAGATCCTCTGGTGGAATCACCATCCCATACCTTAAGCTATACTACAGAACAATTGTGATAAAAACTGTGTGGTATTGGTACAGTGACAGGCAGGTAGATCAATGGAACAGAATTGAAGACCCAGCAATGAACCCACACACCTATGGTCACTTGATCTCTGACAAAGGAGCTAAAACCATACAGTGGAAAAAAGACAGCATTTTCAACAAACAGTGCTGGCTCAACTGGCAGTTAGCATGTGGAAGAATGCAAATCGCTCCACTCCTATCTCCTTGTACAAAGTTCAAGTCCAAGTGGATCAAGGACCTCCACATAAAACCAGATACACTGAAACTAATGAAAAAGAAAGTGAGGAAACCTCAACCACATGGCCACAGGGGAAAATTTTCTGAACAGAACAACGATATCTTATGCTATAAGATCAAGAAATGACAAATGGAAACTCATAAAACTGCTAAGCTTCTGAAAGGCAAAGGACACTGTCAATAAGACAAAACGGCAACCAACAGATTGAGAAAAGATCTTTAGCCCCTGATAGAGGGCTCATATCCAATATATATAAAGAACTCAAGAAGTTAGACTCCAGAGAACCAAATAACCCTATTAAAAAATGGGATACAGAGCTAACAAAGAATTCTCAACTGAGGAATACCAAATGGCTGACAAGCACTTAAAGAAATGTTCAACATCCTTAGTCATCAGAGAAACACAAATCAAAACAACCCTGAGATTCCACCTTACTCCTGTCAGAATGGCTAAAGTCAGAAACTCAGATGAGAGCAGATGCTGGCAAGGTGGTAGAGAAAAAGGAACATTCTTTTATTGCTGGTGGGATTGCAAGCTGGTACAACCACTCTGGAAATCAGTTTGATGGTTCCTCGGAAAATTGAACATAATACTACCTGAAGACCCAGATATACCACTCCTAGACATATACTCAGAAAATGTTCCAACATGTAATAAGGCTATATGCTCTACTATGTTCATAGCAGCCTTACTTAGAATAGCCAGAAACTGGAAAGAACCCAGATACCCCTCACCAGAGTAATGGATACAGAAAATGTGGTACATTTACGCAATGGAGTATTACACAGCTATTGAAAACAATGAATTTATGAAATTCTTAGGCAAATGGATGGTTCTGGAGGATATCATCCTGTGTGAGCAAATCACAAAAAAGCATGCATGGTATGTACTCATTGTTAAGTGGATATTAACCCAGAAGCTCAGAATACCCGAGATACAATCCACAAACTACTTGAAACTCAAGAAGAAGGAAAAACAGTGTGTGGATACTTCCTTCAATTCTTCTTAGAAGGAGAAACAAAATACCCATGGAAGGAGTTATAGAGACAAAGTGTGGAACAGAGACTGAAGGAAGGACAATCCAGAGACTTCCAGAGGGAATAGGGGGTATTTCGGAGGGGAAACCAGGAAAGGGGAGAACATTTGAAATGTAAATAAAGAAAATTTCTAATAAAAACACCAGTATCTTGATATACAATATTTATCAAAGAACATATGAATTTCCCAATCCTGATTGATAAAGACTTACTTGCCTCATGTATATATCCTGTATGAAACTCTCAACTTCTTTTATAACACTAATAGTCCAGTGTTTTCTTGATTTTTTTTCTTCTCTTACATTGTCCCTGAAGACCTTGAACAACTTTTCTTGTTTTAAAAAGTTAATGATTTGTCCATAATTTCAACTCATTTGTTACTTTTACATAATGATGTGCTTTATTTGGACAGTCTCTTGTTCTGAGGATTTTATTAAATGTGGAAATCCCACCAGCACACTTGTATGTCTATGTTCAGAGTTGTTTTATTGACTACTGACTAGTCTTTATTCTTAATTTCTCCAGACTAGTTCTTCTCTGTACATATATCTCAAGAAAAGATACACACATACACATGCACATGTGCACATACATGCACACACATGCACACACAGTTATAATAAATGTGTTTATATTATGGGCCTTCCAAGTTTGATGAGAAAGATGATAGGGCTGATTTATGCCTCAATGTCCATTCCCTTTTCTTCTCTGTCTTAATTCATGAAGTCTGAAGTGCTTCCAACTACATTTCTCTAAAAGTAGTCTTCTACTCCATCAGCTGTGAGGGCAGGGCATTGAAGTGACTCACCAATAATGCTGCAATTTTGAGACTCATCATGCCTCCCACTGCTCCTCACGATGCAGAGGTCTAGCTCTGATCTCTTTGGAGGAGTTTGCTATGCAAGTCACTTATCTCACATTCTTCTCATTTTCTTCCCTACAAAAGCATTTTGGTGTGACATTTCTCCTCTATGCCACAGGAAAAGTGGAACTTTATATTCTGATTCTGGTTCTCATTATTGATGAGTCATGTGAGACAAGACAGAGAGCAAGAAATACCCGTACCAAACATATGGAAATAAAATACTATTCTTGCTATGTCTTTATCACAATCAACACCTGTCTTTTACTGCTTTGAAGCAGCCACCTCCATCATTATTATATGCTTTATTCATTAATTTATATTTTATAGGTGTGTTACCTACAGCCTTGGATTTTATTTTTGAAAGAAGGATTTGCTCTGCTGCATAGGTTGCTCTAAATTGTATAGAATCAAGCTATCCTCCTGCTTTACATTCTGAAGAATCTGGGACTACAGGTACACTCTACCATACAAATTGCATATGTTCTCGCAGACCTATGGGTTGGTTCCCCGAGGCAGAAAACAGGGCATTAAGTTTGTGTGCATATAATTTCACATAGAGCCTAACACATAAAAAGTGGAAAGTGGCTGAATGAAGTTGTTAATGGAGAAAGGCTGAGGTTGTTACTCATGTCATTACTTTAATACATCTCTCTCTCTCTTTCTTTCTGCACTCCTGCTGCATGCAGAAACAGGATACTGCATATTCAAAGCCTCATGCATAGAATAAATAAAACAAGCTAATGATGAAATGAACCACAGTTATAGGATCACTAATTGGTTGCTGTTAAAGTTTTACATTATACAAGATAATTGTACTTATTTCAGTGGCACCGTGTGATGCTTCAGTATGTTTAAATTTTATTCAACTCTCAAACTAGGGCTTGAATATCTGTTTTCTCCAATGTTTATCAGGTCCTTTTGTTTAAGTTTTACAATCATTTCTTGTAGTTTGAAGGTATATACACAAGTGTTATATATATATATATATACAATGTTGTCATTGCCTGCAGTCATCCTGTTGGGTAAGAGAACAGCAGAACCTGCTTCTCCTGTTTAACTGTAACTCAATAGCTGTTAATCAACCTCAGAGACCAAACCAACTCCATCTTGGGAGTGGCCCTCATTCTAAGAAAACTGTGACCTATAGATGAACCTAAGCTGCACCCAAGTACCAGGAAGGACCCCATAGCTTGTCCTTGGCCTGTACATCAGAGTTAGTTACTCCCTAGATACTACCTAGCAGCAGTCAATCAAAGATGAGTCTGATTGTTTCAGATGGACTTTCATACTATTTATGATTGTTCACGGTTTTGCTTCGGAGCACCCACCTGGTGGCTTACAATCGCAATTCAGTTAGTTGGTTGCCAGGCTAGAAACCTCCTCGTTTGCTTGTCATTTCCAATTAAATCTTGTTCCACTGAGGACTCGAGGCTGCTTCGCTAATCCATCAGCATCAGCGGTGAGTAAACTACGTAATAAAGCATCTCGACTGACCTTGTAATAGAGATCCTAGTGCGAGTGCATCAAGATCAAATCTTTGGTGGTTGTGTGGTGTTCACAAAATGGGCACAAAAATTCCTTCTCCTATATTTTTCCATGAGAGGTTCATCCCAGAGTCTGAGAATCTCTCTTACACTTTTTAATGAGCTGAGCTCAAGTTGTTTAGATCCCACAAGGCAGAGAGATCACGAAGTACTTGATGGTCTATATTTGACTTGTCACATTTAAAGGAAATATTTCCAATGCTGTCTATGTTGTTATGAATCATGTCATATTTAAAAATCCCTTTTAATGTTATATCATAATCCAGTGTGTGGAATACATGTATGTCTTTCCACATTCATTTATCAGTCCATGGCCACATAGGCCATTTGCTTTCCTTGCCTGTCTTTACTGTAGTCACCCACTTCCCGAAGATGTCTCTAAATTACTCAAATATTGATCATCTCCTAATAGTTTGAATTTACGATGAAAAAGCAGGTTTGTTTTAGATATTTCATGGAATTATCATCATGAGAAGAGGTTTTAGATATTCATAGCATGTTAAGTAGATGAGAGAATTTAGATTGAAGTAGTATTAGTGCCTCTATATAATTACTAATGAACTGCAACATGAAATATGTTACCATTTGAAACTCAAAGCAATTGCCATTTAATACCACAATGCTGTCCTTGGCTACATAGAAGTCCTGACATAGTTTCTAGAGGAATCTAACAATATGAGCCATCTCCCCTTATTAACAGTACAATACAGATTCTACTATCTAGTGGAGATTCACTGAGTTTCAACAATATCTTAGTAAGTGTTTGCTGTTATGGCTTAATTTAATAGTTCATTATTTTGGATGTTTTTATCTTACTTCAGAAATCAAGCCCTTTTCTTAGAATTTACAATGAATTTGTTCACATATTGAGCAATCTATTTTATTGCATTAATTATTCCCAGGCTCACATCTTTCATGTGATAATTTCATATTTACTTACCTTCCAAACCAATAATTAGACCATAAACTGAATAAGTCATGATTCTGAAAAATAAATAGACATGGCTGTCATTTATTCAGAAGGAGGAAATATGACTTCAACAGCTTTTTCAGGAAGATGAAGCTAATTTGAATATCAATATTTGTGAGTGAATGTGGTTACCAGTTAATCCAAAGTAATTGGATCAGATGTTTAATATTCTAAAAGTCTGTGGCCTTTTTAAAGATTACAATCACCATACTACTTCTCATTATCCTTCCTTTCCAATATTTCCTTCTCCTCATGTGCTTGAAATATATCTTTATTTATGATACAAACTCTCATATATACCAGGCTGGCCTTCAACTCACTATGTGACTGTGGATGACATTGGACTTCTGATCCTTCTACCTCTAACAGCAATATTCTGGATTTAGAACTTTGCAACTACTTTCAGTAGGAATTTCTTGTCTTTCTGATTTGCTTCATTTCATTAACTTCAGTTCCGCCTAGGTTGTTTCCAGATAGAGTATCTATTTAGTATAATTCTCTGCTTCATCTCTCAATGCAAAGGCCTTTGTATATGTAAAGGTCCAGCCTCTTCCATATTTGGTCCACATATAGAACTCTGTTGTAAGGTAAATGACTACCTCCCCCATGTTATGTTGTGAGCACAATGAGTAAGAATTCCTTATATATCTCAAGTATTTAATGATGTCTGATGAGCTGACTCTGAAAGTCCAAATGCTGTTTTCCCTGGGAGGACAAAAGAAGAGATTTTGAGGTTTCTAAGTGTTTTATTGATGAACTTGGAGTCAAACTAAAAGTTTTGAATGGCATTCCCAAACCAAATCATATGTAATGATTTTATATATTAATTAGTTTATTCAAACCAATTATGTTCTAATTATCTGTATGTTTCAAACATATATGTATCTTTTATATAGTTTATATATATATATACATTTTTAAAATATTATGTGTTTTATTAACATGACATTTTCTTTCTTTCTTCATTTATTTATTTATTTATTTATTTATTTATTTATTTATTTAACATTCCAGATTTTCTTCCTCCCCACTCTGGTCCACAATCTGACTTCCATATAACACACATCTTCCCCACAGCCTTGTCTCCACAAGGATGTCCCCACCTCCAGCTCCACCTCCCACCCTACTAGACCTCTAAACCACCTGGGGTCTCCAGTCTCTTGGAAACATGGCAGTCTTCTGCTATATATGCATCGGGGGCCTCATATCAGCTGGTGTATGCTGTCTGTTTGATGGTCCAGCGTTTGAGAGATCTCGGGAGTCCAAGTTAATTGAGACTGCTGGTCCTCCTACAGGGTCGCCCTTCTCCTCAGCTTTTCCCACTTTTTCCCTAATTTAACAACAGGGGTCCATTGTTAGGCTGCAAATATCTACATCTGACTCTTTCAGCTGCTTGTTGGGTCTTTCAGATGGCAGTCATGATAGGTCCTTGTTTGTGAGCGCTCTATAGCCTCAGTAGTAGTGTCAGACCTTGGGACCTCCCCTTCAGCTGGATCCCACTTTGGGCCTGTAGGTGGACCTTTTTTTCTTCAGTCTCCTTTCCAATTCCATCCCTGCAATTCTTTCAGACATGAACAATTCTGGGTCAGAGTTTTTACTATGTGATGGTAACCCCTTCCCACACT
>JADRCD010178054.1:0-13833 GCA_019843815.1 Montemys delectorum
TGGCTCCCTTTATTTTTATAGGAGGAAGACAAGCTGGTGCAGTTTTATATAACAGTTTTGGAATTATGGGTAAAACTAGTGTCACGGAAAGGGGTGGAGTGCTGACATCCAATAATTCTTCTGACTCTCCTACGGGCAGTGGCTACAATACTGATGTCTCGGACGATAACCTACCATGTGACCGAACTAGTCCTTCCTCCGACATAAATGGAAACTCAGTTTCAGATGAGCAAGTTGGTGATTTTCTAAAGATACTAATAGTTTGGAAATAGAGGACTATACACTCAATTCAAAATCAATTTCTAGAGCATATTTCCTTGTCATTTCCTGTTTTAGAGTTGTTGTAACATTTTGTTGACTGTAGTATGACTAGAGTATAGTTCCTGAATAGGGATAGGAATATGTACCTGCCCATTATACTAGTTAGCACAATACTCTGTTTATGTTATAAATATAGTAAACATTAGTGAAATAAATGAATTTATAGAATTTAAGAAAAGTAGGCCTTGATTAATTAATTAGCTTTTAGTTAATTTTAGAAATCATTTTATGCATACTGGTAATATTTTATATAAGTAATAAATGTTTTTATCAATATCTGCTTATTTTAGATATCTTAAGTAAAGCCTTAAATTCAATTCATTTAATATTTTTATTGTAGTAGAATTTAATTGTGATGAATATGACAACAGCAAAATTATTTAAAATTCCATAATGTTGTAACGATTTAGTGACCTTGGACAAACAAGCAAGAATTTAGTGAATGTATACTCATTACACATAAACTTCTGAGAGCAAGCAATAAAAGTGTAAGTGAGCACCCTTTCATGATCAGAACTCAGGCTGTCAGGCTTACTGGGCAAGTGCTTTTACCCACTCAGCCATGTCTGCATCCCTTAGAGATTTATTTGGTGCATATTTGGAGAGTTAATCAATTTCCATAATAGCCTGATGGCTCAGCAGGTAGAGCCAATTGCTAGATGTCCAGCTTGGCAACCAGAGTTTGATCTCTTGAATCCTTATAAAAGTAGGAGGAGAAAACTGACTCCCACAGCTCTGATCATCAGAAGCCATATTAAAAACAACAAAAACCAAAAACCAAGCCAAACCAAAACACCCACAAAACATGAGTCTGTATTTCAGTGTGTACCTACAAGGAAATGGGAGGTGATGACAGGCGATCTCCAGTGTTCTAAGACCAGCCAACTTGGTTTTCTATGGCATTGGAGGAACCTGTCTCAAGGTTAGGGTGAGGGCTAACAGCCACACGTAGGGTGTGGCATACCCCATACCCACATACACATCTGTCTCTCATACACAGAGAAATAAAAATAAATAACCCCCAGGAAATGGAGTTCAGAGGTAAGTATAATCGTGAACACTAAGTTCTTCTCTGATCTCTACATTTACACCATGGTACTCTTGCAACCACAGTTGCACATCGTGTTTACACCCCCACAATAATCATAAATAAAATTTTAAGTTTTAGTCAGTTTGTTATTAGTTTTTTAAAAGTGGGGGGTTGCATTAGACTTTTAATGAAGGGAATTAAGACATTTGTGGCTATGCACTAAATAAGAATTCTTTTAGTATTCTGTCATTTTCTTTTGAAAGACTACAGAATATTTTTTTAAAGATTTTATTTTATGTGGAGGGGTGTTTTGCCTACATTTGCGTCTAACCACCATGTTTATGCGTCTTGCCAACTGAGACCAAAAGAGGTTGCTAGATCTCCACCATGTTGGGGCTGGGAATTGAGCTCAGGTCCTCTGCAAGAACAGCTGAGTCATTCTCTCTAGCCTCACTTTACAGAATTTTAAGGGCCTTTCTCACGGATCCTTGAATTTGCTAAAAACTTATCCAGGCTCTGTGTTATTTTTTTCCCATTTCTTTACGGAATTGTTTCTCCTCAAACATGGGTATTTGTTTGGAAGTTATATATGACACTAATTTCACTGATATTTTTCATTATATAGTAATACTTTCCCATGCTTCTTTTACAAAACTTATAAACCATGACGTTAAGTGTGCCATGGCTCCAGAGACAAGTCAGTCTGCAATCACTTGCTTGACCATGCAGGTTACTGCACTAATAATGCATAAGTCCCCCTCCTTTTTTCAAAAGCAAATTCTACATCTTTATACACCCAAGAGCCTGACCTATAGCTCCTTGAGAAATCAATGTTTCAAATTTTATTTATTATGTTTTGTGATACTTAGGATTAAACTTTGGACCTTACGACATGCTATGCAAGAAGTAGCTCTGCCCCAGCTGTAGAGATTGTTTTTGTTGGTGCTGGTTTGTTTTGTTTCTGTTTTTCATTAATGTGTTTGTTCACTTAACACCCTGATCATGGTCCCCTTCGCTCGACTTCTCCCAGGCCCATGCTCATAATCCCCCCCACGCCATCACCCCTTCTCCTTTTCCCCAGACAAGGAGAAGCCCTTCTTGGCTACCGCCCTTCCCTGGGACACCAGGTTCCAGGAGGACTAAGTGCATCCTCTCCCCTGAGGCTCCACTAGGCAGTTAGGCTGGGGAAGGGGATCCAGTGGCAGGCAACAGAGTTAGAGACAGCCTCTGTTCTGATTGTTAGGGACCCACATGAGGACCAAGTTGTACATCTGCTACATATTATGTAGAGGGCCTAAGTCTAGCCCCTGTACTCTCTTTGGTTGGTGTCCCAAGTCATCGAGTTTGGCAGCAAGGCAGTAAATGCCTTTCCTTGCTGAGCCATCTTACTGGACCCCATATACTTTACTTTAAAAAAAAATCTAAACCTGTAGTCTTAGATACTCAGGAGGCTGAAACAGGAGGATGTCTTAAAAGCCCAGGAAGTCAATACTAGTCTAGGCAAAGTAGCCAAGTTTTCTCTTAAAACAGAAACACTGAATCTGAAAAGCTTCTGTAAGGCTAAGGACATCATCAATAGGATAAAATGACAACCTACACAGTGGGAAAAGATATTCACCAGCACTACATTCAGACAGAGGGCTGATATTCAAAATATTCAAAGAATCAAGAAGTTACACTCAAAAAAAAAAAAACCCAAAAACAAATAACCAAATTAAAAATGGGGTGCAGAACTAAACGGAGTTCTCAACAGAGGAATCTCTAATGGCTAGGAAGCTGGGAAGCACCCAAAGAAATATTCAGAGTCCTTAGTCATCAGGAGAATGCAAGTCAAAACAACTCTTCAGATTCCATCTTTGAATATAAAAATTTCATGTGACAGCACATGCTGGTGAGGATGTGGAGCAGGAGAAACACTCCCACATTGCTTGTGGGAGTGCAAACCTGTATAGCTATTATGAGAAACATCTATAGGTCAGAGTTTTATGTAAAGGTGTAGTCTTGTGTGTTAAGCCAGATCAATGAAAAGGTTTTGTGCTTAAAGTGCTAATAAGCCAGTCTTAATGGTTCAGAAGGATCAATATTGGTTTTGGGTTGTTTTTTTTTTTATATATAGGATGAAGGTGTTGAATCTGATGATTTGAAAAAAGATCTACCTCTAATGCCACCACCCCCAGATTCATGTAGCATGAAATTGACCATTAAAGAGATTTGGTTTAGTTTTGCAGCTCCCACCAATGTGAGATCTCCTGCACATGCATTTTCTAGGTAAGAAATTTCAAAGTGTAATTTTGCCCATTGATAGTTTCCCCATATTTCAGACAGCTTAGTGTTCTGTTTTGAGTACTTAATGAATTATTTTTCTGACATATCTAATACCCCATGAGTGATAAAATGGTTATTCTTTCCATCCTTGTCATGGAATATTTTCTGTAGATACTATATACTCCCTGCTTAGCCCCGTTTCTTTCCTAGTATTTGGCTGTATTCACTCGGCTTGCTGCCTTAGACTTGTGTTTTATTTTTCATTTCAAACACGTTTCCCCTTCTTCCTTTCCAAGTAACCATTTCTTATTTATATGTTCATAATTTGTCAGTGATCAAAAGGGGAAAATATTGTCAGCATAGAATAGCATTTAGTGCATGAAATATAAAGTTTGACCTTAACACTTGTTTTTTGTTTGTTTGTTTGTTTGTTTAAAGGCAGCTGAACCTCTTAAGCACTGCAACCCCAGCTGTTGGTGCATGGCTGGTTCCTATTGATCAACTCAAGTCATCCTTAAACAAATTAGAGACTGAGGGAACCTTGCGAATTTGTGCTGTTATGGGATGCATAATGACAGAAGCATTAGAGGTGAGTCTTTTAATCATAGAAGGTATCAGACATTTTGTTACTGTAAATTATTCATTACTGTTAATAGTTGTTGGAAGGTACCAGAGCTACAAGTTCTTAATTACTAAATACCTTTGATTATAGAAACTTTTATACATGTAATTCTAAGTCTTTTGTTTGGTTTTCAGAATAAAAGTGTACATTTTCCTCTAAGAAGTAAATACAATAGACTTACAAAAGTTGCTCGCTTTCTCCAAGAAAACCCTTCCTGTTTATTATGTAATATTCTACACCACTACCTGCACCAAGCAAATTACTCCATCATTGACGATGCCACAATGGTGAGTACTACCTTAAAGGGAGCTGCTATTGTTTAGAGATAATACTAGATGGGCAGGTTGAGAAATGGTTAGAAATACAGGTTAGTGGATGCCATTTTGCTCTGACTGACAGCTTGTATATAGAAGCTGTCAATGTAGATAAAATTTCTCAACTTGATAGGTTGAATGAGAAATTGTCAAAGATGAAATTCTGAAAAAATGGCAAGCTTCAAGATTAGAGAGGTTGCGTGAAGTTACATTGAGTGCTCAGAAGGAAATTAAAGACCTAGAACTGAGACAGTTGTATTCTAGAAGCTAAAAGCATAGATTTTAAGCCAGGAAGTAATCCCTAGAACCATTATGGGTTAATAAAATAGAGATTAATCACAGAGAGAATGTATATAATTGTATAACTCATCCCCACTCCTAGAAAAGCAATTTGTGATTGAGGTTTTAAAATTTTGAGAATATTGCTTGACTTCTCCTAGCTTCCAAATAGTAGAACATACACAACAATATTTATCCAAATTAGGCACCTGTGTATGAGTATTATTAATGGCTGTCCAAACTTTTCATCAGACAAGTGAAGAATCTATAGTAGATTTTACAACGATGTTTATATCTAAGACTAAATAGTACTTCGTACTTTCCTGGGATTGAAGACAAAGTTGTACAATGTAAGCCTACCATGCCCATCCTAGTTGTGTTCAGAGAAACTAGAACAGAGGAACTTGAAAGCATTAACCATGAGTGGATGCTCTACATACCAAAACAGGAAGCCAGAGGCTGTGGAGGTAGTGGTCTTACTCTTTAATAACTGCCCATATACAGATTAACCAGGTCTCACCAAAATGGCTGTAATGAATTCTAAGACCACTGTCCTCCATGATCTCCACTAGTTCTCCTCTTAAAGATACCTCCCCCTTTCACACATTACCACACTGAGAACCAAGCTTTAAAGTACATGAACCCTTGAGGGACGTTCTTAATATATGTGTAGCTGTAGCAGGTTTTATTGTCAACTTGAAAATCTGGATAAAGTTGAACAAATTAAAGATGTAAATTTTAGTTCGTTCATCTCTAAGTGGGCATTTTGAGATTAATATTAGTTCTTCATTGTTACTACAGAGTGATGGGCTTCCTGCGTTGGTAACTTTAAAGAAAGGATTGGTTGCTTTAGCAAGGCAGTGGATGAAGTTCATCGTGGTAACACCTGCCTTTAAAGGAGTTAGCTTACACAGACCAGCTCAGGCCCTGAAACCTCCAGCGACTGTGGACCAGGAACATGAAGAGGGACTTGGCCTGGATAATGGAGGTGGTCTGCAAAGTGATACTAGTGCTGATGGTGCAGAGTTTGAGTTTGATGCAGGTAACTTTTGTTCAGGGGACTTTTCTTTCCTCAGTGTAAACACTGTGTGTTCTTGTAGAAATAACTTCATATCAATAATAAGCCTCTTTAAAAGATACCAGTTGCCAGGCGGTGGTGGCACATGCCTTTAGTCCCAGCACTTGGGAGGCAGAGGCAGGCGGATCTCTGAGTTCGAGGCCAGCCTGGTCTACAGAGTAAGTTCCAGGACAGCCAGGGCTACACAGAGAAACCCTGTCTCAAAAAACCAAACAAACAAAAAGATACCAGTCAAGACCTTTTGCCTGTAGTTATTAGAAAATTAGTAATAGAAGAAAATTCTTCTATTTGATCACATGATACCCAATAATTATAATAATTTTTGTCCCAAATTTGAGAATGCTTTGGTTGAACTATGCAGTTGTGAATTTTATTAATCCAAATTCGCAATGACACTGGAATTTTTTCACTGAACAAATTTTATAATTTAGTTTTGTGAGATAAAGTAGACCAATGAATATGTCTAATAGAGACAGCTTTTATAGAAAACTTGTAAACAAAAACCTGTCTGTTTTTAAAGGAGTTTTTTTTTTTTTATCACCTTTTACATATATTTTACTTTAAATAAATTTGGAGGCCTGAGCTGAGCATACAATTCTATATATAGGATATGTTGTATCTGAAGAAGGTGGATATACTTTTTGAAATGTATGTTTTTACTTTAACTTTTTGCCAAAGATTTATTTTGTATTATGATGATAGATTGTCTTACAGTGTTTTGAAAAAAAAAATTAAAAGTATTTTGGGACAGAAGTACTGTAAGAGAAAATAACTAAAATTAAAGCTTCAGAACATTTATTTAGCTTCATTACAAAATACTTTTAATAAGTAGATTATAAGAAGTTGCCTGAGTTTTATTTCTTATTATCTAGAATTTATTATACACAGAGGTTAAATTTGTTCAGTAACTATATCTTCTAAACACCAATGATGCCTGTGTTCATTTCTGACACTCTGCATACTCTGGAGGGTGACTGACTTGGTTGTTGGTCACTGTATCAGTTACATGGCTAGTATAAACTCAGATTCAGGTTGGAGAGTAAGGAAACAAAAAAATAAAAATCATAAACATTGTACATCTTTTTAGATTATAAAAATGTATAGTAATTTTATAGACGTGAATGTTGGTGGTGTTTAAGATAAATATGTGGTCATATCTATATAACTCACTTGTCTTTTGAACCATTTCAGCCACTGTCAGTGAACATACAATGCTTCTAGAAGGAACAGCTAACCGACCACCACCTGGGAGCTCTGGACCTGTCACTGGAGCTGAAATAATGAGAAAGCTTTCTAAAACTCACACCCATAGTGACTCCGCATTAAAAATAAAGGTACAGCATTGCTAGCTTTGATTAGAGTTTAAAACTTACAAAGGTGACCTATCTTTTTTTAATTTCAGTGTTAAATATCTTTGATGTCTATTCTGAATATTCTAATAGTTTATATAAGAATTAATAACTTTATTTTGGTTAATAACTTTAGTGTATAGATTTCTATTAAATTTATACCATCAATACTTAATACTTAAAGACTACTAAGCCTTTTTTTCTTATTGACTATTATATGCAATAAAATTCAGTATTGAAAATGTCGATAATCTTATCATTTAAGTTTTAGTGAGAAGCCTTTTAGGCTGTACATTATTGATACAAGTTTAGGTTGAGTTTTTACAAATTAAAATCTTAATTTATCTTCCATTGTTTTAACAAGTTTAAAGAATGTTTGATAAAGAAGGAAAGTAGAGCCAAGTGAGTAGACTAGCATTAGGAGCAGTATCTTCACTTGAATCCTGCCCTATAACTTGAAATTTTTCTGACAGAAGTGTGCATCAGCTCCTTTATTTGTAAGGGAAGGGCTTTGATATGTCCTCCTATGAAAGACTGTGGTGAGAAGTAACTAAGTGAAGACATAAGCTTCTCTGACACTTTGTATTGTTAAACTTCATTGTTGCTGCTGTTAGTCTGCTTTTCTAAGAACTGAATATCCCAGTTAATAGTATTACTTTCACTCAAAGTCTGCATGGAGACTTACACTGAAACTTAGAATAATTTCGACATTAAAATTTGAAGTTTCAGGGGGCTGGATAGATGGCTCAGCAGTTAAGAGCACTGACTGCTCTTCCAGAGGTCCTGAGTTCAGTTCCCCATAACTACATGGTGGCTCACAGCCATCTGAAATAGGATCCAATGCCCTCTTCTGGTGTTTCTGAGGACAGCGACAGTGTACTTACATACATAAAATAAATAAATAAATAAATAAATAAATAAATAAATAAGTCATTAAAAAAATTGAAATTTCAAAATGAAAATTGTAACCAAAAACACATGAAAAAGGGCTAATAATATCTCAAATAAACAACTACAGAAGTATTTTAATCACTAAGAAAAAGATAAGATATAAAAAGGAAAAGTTTTAAAAAATAGATAAAATCATAAATTATGTCACAGAAGAATATGTATACAAATATGAAGATGTATTCCCTCATAAGGAAATATAAAATAAATTGACATTTTTATTTTTATCTGTAAAATTAGGATAACAAAACTTGATACTATTTGTGAAGATAAAAGAAAACAGTAATTCTCATATAATATTAGAATGTGACAAAATTTTTCCTGGGAGATACTACATACATGTACATACTTACCCCCAAATAGAGAACTCCTGATAGACCAAAGTATAGATACCACCAAAATCCAACTTGGTAAACTAGTGAGTTTTATTGGGGTTACGTACAGGAGTAGGAATGGAAAGTTTCAATGTTGGAGGAAACTGTTATATAAGAAGTTTACATGGTTGTGACTTTTTGAAGGACCAGTGTAACCTTAAAGTATAAGTGAAAACATTTCCATGTCAAGGACTTTCATTCTGGAAGGAACTGTAAATGATCAGATAGATTCTAGAACTTTCTTGGCAATACTATAGTACAAAAATAGTGGATGTGACATAAAATTAAACATTACAGGGCCAATAAATTATGTACACTGTTATAATTGACTACCACAAAGCCTTTCCAAAAAGGGTACGTTTATGTGCAACTATAGATGCCACTGGAGTTACATGGATTGAGTCAATAGCAAAATATAGGGGTATTTGTATTCCGTTTCTATCGCTGTGTAGAAACACCTTGATCAATGCAACTTATTAAAAAAATTTAGATGGAAGCGTCCCTAGAATTTCAGATGATTATAATTTGGGCCATCATTGTGCTAAGCATGGCAGCAGACAGGCAGGCATGGCAATGGAGCAGTAGCTGAGAGCTTCCTTGTTAAGACAATCAGGAGGCAGAAAGAAAGGGATCTCACTGGGAATGGTATAGGCTTTTGAGACCTCAAAGCCCACACCCCTTAATTCTTTACAAACAGTTCCACCAACTTCAGGAACAAGCATCCAGACATATTTGGAGCCATTCTCATTCAAACCACTACAGTGTGTTTGCTTTTATAACACATAAATAATATAGGAAGATGCAAAACTAGAAAACTATTGGGGAGATGATCTAGAAGATTAGAACATAAAACTTCCTATTGGAGTTTCTTATGCTTTTAAAGTTTTTGTTTTGTATATATAATACCTTTCAAATTAAAGTATTTTTTAGTTTTTAGTCTTAGTATTGTATTTTGGCTTTATAATCTTTTTTTTTTTTTTTTTTTACATTTGAGATACAACAATCCTAGTAGACACAAAAGCACTGTGAGTTTAAAGGATAGAATAGGGTGAGTATTTATTTAAATCAATGCGATTAAGTATTATTAAGTGCTAGAAGGGTGAACATTCTAGTTTCATTTATATTGCTATGATAGATACTCATAAAAAGCAACTCTGGGAAAGATGAGTTTTATCATGTTACAGCTCATCATTTCAGGAAAATCAAGACAGGAAGTAGTCAAGTAGCTAGTCATGTCACACTGATAGTCAAGGGAGACTATTTGCTCTCAGCCGTGTCCTCCCTTATACTGTGCAGGACTCTTTGCCTGTTGACTGTTTGACTGTTACCACTTGCAACCTGAGGTTCCCTCCCCATGACTCTTGGCTGTGTCAACACCAGTGGCAGTCAAAACCAGTGAGCAAAGTCTAATATCAAGAATTGTGGAAGAGAAGTGAGGCATATGGATTAAAATATCTAACTTTTCTTGCTTGGTTATTTATAAAACTGAATTTTCTTTTGTGAAATAAACTTACTCGTCTACACAAAGAACATATAAGGGATAAGTTATATAATATGCATAACACATGTTTAGTGTGTTGTCACCCTCTTCCTTCCTATAGTGAGAGGCTTCTTCCTCTTGCCCCATCTAAGTGAAGGCATGTAAAATGAATAGACCTTTCCACTTTGCCCTAAAACTTCAGTGGTCTAGTATACTTGAATATGATGTCTACTTGTCCTTACTTAGTTTCCTGTTCTTAGTCAGAAAGCCTCTAGTTTCCTTTCTGTTGGTTGTCTATGCTTACCTCCAATAAAAAGACATATTTCCTTCTTTAGATTTGCTCTGTGTTTTTTATGTTTGGTTTTTGTTTATTTTGATAAAGGTCTTGCCTTGGCTGGCCTAGAATTTGCTGGTAACTTACTCTGGCCTTGAACTCTTGACAGTACTTTTGCCTCAGCCTCCTGAGGGTTGAGATTGTGTTTAATGCTATTATACCTTGCCTGGTAGTGATAACTTACTTTTGATGGTGCCAGTCATGTAACAAGTGATTCTTAGTTTTAAAAGGAGTAGTTGTATAAGGGAAATTAATTTTGCATATCAGTTTGCTGGTTCCATAATTAAGCCATAACAGAAATTGCTTCAGGCTACTTCTTATTCTTTAAATAGCCACAAGCATGTTCTTTAAACACCTCATGACTTGCTTACGTCCTGGTTCAATGGATTCATCCCCCCACTCCACCGCACCCCTGATATTAACCAGCATTTTATTTCCTATATTCTGCTTAAGATGCTATTTCATGTTTAGCTGTAGAAATTAGTGATTCGTTGGTAAATTACTTCAGGGAATATACTTGAATATGATGTGTAGCCCCTAGTATTGTATTGCAGAGTTACAAAAAATTATTTTTCTTGCATTTGACTCAATAATCCTAGTACACAAGATCACTGTGAGTATTAAAGCATAGAATAGCTAGCAGCAATAGGAACAGTTATGGAGGTTGTAATTATTAGCAGTCAGTTTCACATACTTGAAAATAAAGGCAAACCTGTGTTCATTTTGTAGGGCATTCATCCCTATCATTCTCTGAGTTACACCAGTGGGGACACTGCTACAGATTCTCCTGTGCACGTTGGCCGTTCTGGAATGCCGGTGAAGGAGAGTCCAAGGAAGGAAAGCCTTCTCAGCTATCTAACTGGAAGTTTCCCAAGCCTGCACAACCTTCTGGAAGGCACCCCTCAGAGAAGCAGTGCAGCCGTGAAAAGTAGCTCCCTGACAAGGACAGGTATCCATCTCCAGTGGGGACAGTCCGCTCCTTGGGGTCACAGGCAGCTGCACTCACTCACACACACATGTACTTTAACCTACAATACTTCTTTCAATTAATTTGTCTTTTGTGGGAGAAATAGAAAACCACTTTATTATATACTTTGGTTGCTTGACTAAACTTTTTAGTACCTTGTTTTTGAAAAAATATTTTGAACAAAATTGAAATTCTCTCTTCATGCCTTTCATTTTTATTTTGAAATTAGTGTTGACGAATGCCAAGCTATACATGTTGAGTCTAAAGAATGCAAAATCATCACCATTGTGATAAGAAAAATGAATTTTGTACTAATGCCTTAGGATCTACATACCAGTATAATGAAGTGAGAGTTTAAAAACACTTGGAGAGGTGGCTTAGTAATTAAGAGTACTACCTGCCCTTGAAGAAGACCTGGGTTCACTACCCAACACCATCATAGCTACTGACAACCACCAGTAACTCCAGTTCTAGGGGATCCAGATGCCCTCGTCTGGCCCCCACAGGCATGGCGTACACTTTGTATACAGACACAACTGAGGCAAAGCACCTATATACATAAAATAAGAATAAATGAATCTTTAAATTTTTTTTCAAAGAGAGACATTTTAATCTGACTTTCTGAAAGCATACAAGTAGCATTTTTCTGTTTTATAATCTATAATAATCTTAAGCCTTGTTTTCAGGGAATACAGTAGCCACAGACATGTTGTCTGAACATCCTTTGTTATCTGAACCATCATCTGTGAGTTTTTATAATTGGATGTCAAATGCTGTGGGAAATCGTGGAAGTGTGGTACAGGAGTCTCCTGTTACAAAGTCAGGACATAACAGTCTTCCAACAGGTAATACAGTTATCATTTTTATCTTAACTGTGTCCATTGGCACATACAGGTACAGCAAACTCTGGTTTCTCAGAGGACACTTAGACTGTCAGATATTAGGATGAACTTGGACCCTTTCAGAAAAAAGCAAATTAAACTTTTACTTGGTATAATTATAATATCAAATACAAGATTTAAAGAATTTAAAACATTTAATGTGGTTGGATAAACATAACACAAAACGAGGCAGGCTAAAAAACATTAAGTATAGTTACAACATGTATCTATAATACAGAAAATATTTTGAATCTGTCTAGTTCCCTCTGAGATATCATAACTATTAATTTATATACTCTTCGTAGTTACTTAACAAATATTTACTCAGATTTATGGGAACAGTAAAGTAAGATTTGTTTCCTTAAGGAGACAAATAAATTAAGGCCATTTATTAATTTTAAAAGAACATGCATGTATCCCACTAAAATCAGGGACTAGACAAGGCTGCCCACTCTCTCCCTACCTATTCAATATTGTACTTGAAGTTCTAGCCAGAGCAATTAGGCAACAAAAGGAGATCAAAGGGATACAAATTGGAAAGGAAGAAGTCAAATTATCACTATTTGCTGATGATATGATAGTATACTTAAGTGACCCCAAAAATTCCACCAGAGAGCTCCTAAACCTGATAAACAACTTCAGCAAAGTAGCTGGATATAAAATTAACTCAAGCAAATCAGAGGCCTTCCTCTACACAAAGGATAAACAGGCGGAGAAAGAAATGAGGGAAACAACACCCTTCACAATAGCTACAAATAATATAAAATACCTCGGTGTAACTCTAATTAAGCAAGTAAAAGATCTGTTTGACAAGAACTTGACGTCTCTGAAGAAGGAAATCGAAGAAGATCTCAGAAGATGGAAAGATCTCCCATACTCGTGGATTGGCAGGATTAATATAGTAAAAATGGCCATCTTATCGAAGGCAATCTACAGATTCAATGCAATCCCCATCAAAATTCCAACTCAATTCTTCACAGACTTAGAAAGAGCAATTTGCAAATTCATCTGGAATAACAAAAAACCCAGGATAGCCAAAACTATTCTCAACAATAAAGGAACCTCTGATGGAATCACAATCCCCGACCTTAAGCTGTACTACAGAGCAATCGTGATAAAAACTGCATGGTATTGGTACAGTGACAGGCAGGTAGATCAGTGGAACAGAATTGAAGACCCAGAAATGAACCCATGTACCTATGGTCACTTGATCTTTGACAAAGGAGCTAAAACCATACAGTGGAAAAAAGACAACATTTTGAACAAATGGTGCTGGCTCAACTGGCCATGCAATAGCCAGTTAACATGTAGAAAAATGCAAATCAATCCATTCCTTTCTCCTTGTACAAAGCTCAAGTCCAAGTGGATCAGGGACCTCCACATCAAACCAGATACATTGAAACTAATAGAAAATAAAGTGGGGAAGAACCTCAAGCAAATAGGCACAGGGGAAAATTTCCTGAAGAGAACACCAATAGCTTCTCCTCTAACATCAAGAATTGACAAATGGGGACTCATAAAGTTGCAAAGGTTCTGTAAGGGAAAAGACACTTCTCAATGGGACAAAATGGCAACCAACAAATTGGGAAAA
>JADRCD010178055.1:0-11431 GCA_019843815.1 Montemys delectorum
CTTACTTCCACCACCTACACCCCATCTCCTAAAGGCAGCTCGCTGAAAAAATTAGCAGCAACTGGGGAACAAGTCTTAAACATGAATGTCACATCCAGAAAGGCTTGATCTTGAAAAGCTGACTGGGGTAATAAGGGAATAAAGAAAGAACAGGAACATGTACTGAAAAACTGGGGTGGAGAGAAGAGTGTGCACTCAGAGCGGTACCATCTGATGAAGTACACAGGACCTAGAACCTCAGGCTATAATGGTCTGGGAGGAGAAGCTGTGGCTGCTAGTTTTTGCACACACTGCCATCATTTGCACTCAGATCAGAGGATTTGTCAGCCCTCTGAGCCTGAGGGCCCAGAGAATGTTCTGCAATTTTCCCATAGCTGAGGCATCAGTCCTTGCATGGCTGTCAGTGTCAAGAGATAGACATTTACCCAGGACTGTGTCTACTCCTTAGACATTTACTCAGAACCTCCTAAGCTTTCCATACCTGAGCCTGGGAGGGACATTTATTAAGGTTCAAATCATGACTCGGGTCTTCTTTCAGCAATCAGGAGGGAAGTGTGCATTCTATCTTGACTCCTTTTCCTGTTGCTTTAAAAAAAAAAATACTCAGCTAAAATCAACTTAAGGAAGAAAGGATTTCATTCAGCTCACGGTTCCAGGTGACAATTTATCATGATGGAGAAGACACGGTCTCAGAAACTTGAAGGAGGTGGACGAAGGGAATCCATAGTCAGTAGCAATGAGCAATGCATATCTGCGCTCAGTTCACTTTCTTCGTTCTTATATAGTTCAGGATCATCTGCCTAGGGAATGGTGCCACCCACAGTGGGAAAGTCTTCCTACCTCAGTTAATGTAATCAAGATAATCCCTCAAAGACATGCTCAGAAATCTACCCGGTGATTCTCGACTCTGCCAAGTCGGTAGTTAACACAAACCATCATATGTGTTGTGGCACTTCTGTCTAATCCCTCTGAAAATTACCAGCCTGACCAAACAGCACAGCTTTCTTCCAAGTTTTTCTCCCTATTCCCTCTTGGGTCATTTTGCGCTCCTCTCATGGAGGCTATCCCATAAACAACAACTCAAAGGGATTCTCAGTGCAATGCTGAGGCCCCACTAGATGGGAAGTCCAATGTTTTCTTCTGCTGTGATTAAGGCTAAGATGTTGGCCTTAGCTTTAAAGTATTTTAAAAAGCATTTTCCTAGTACTAGATACTAAACAGACCCTTGGAGAAATATGTCTTGACTTGCACCTGAGACCTGCGTCCACCTGGCCCAGGGGGCCCATGTTGCAACTCCATCAAAAGCTTATATGCAGGAGATCCCGGCCTAATTACACATTCAAGGCTTTAAGTAGTAGGCATCCTACTAACAAATGAGATTGACTAAGGCCCAGTCATTACCATAAAAAAATCTACAGTATTGGTAGAAACATGGGAAGGAGGGGGGGCAATGAAAGAGAGAGAGCAGAGGTTTGTAGGGGAAGGTAGAACAGAATCTGGCATAAGAGTTTTACTTTATGAAGTAGTACACGGAGGTTTGAAAGCTGGAAAACCACAGCTCGGCTGTTGTCCCTTCTACCTAGATCGCCATGCGGGGGCAAGAAGCAGCAAAGTGGGGCACACCTTTAATCCCAGCACTTGGGAGGCAGAGGCAGGCAGATTTCTGAGTTCGAGGCCAGCCTGGTCTACAGAGTGAGTTCCAGGACAGCCAGGGCTATACATAGAAAAACCCTGTCTTGAAAAACCAAAAAAAAAAAAAAGAAAGAAAGAAAGAAAGAAAGAAAGGAAGAAGAAGAAAGAAAGGAAGAGAGAAAAGCAGTTCTCTGGATGAGTTCTATCTGCAGTCACAACTGAGACCATTCCTCAAGCTGGCCTTACTTGCTTGAAAAATAGTGGGGATATGAGAGTTTCTGTTCCAGAGAAGTTATTTTTCGCACTACTCTCTTCACCCCCGAAATGAGTACATTTTATGATTAATTAAACCAGCTTAATTCTTACAGACTATGGCTAAGTCTTTCTCTTCTTATTCTAAAGGCATTAACAGCGCCTTTTAGACTAATACATTTAATCCAAGAGTGTGTTGGTGGACAGTGGAAGCAGCTAGAAGAGGCCATTGGCCATTCCTCCCAGGTCCTGGCAGGGGAGTATACTGGAGCCATCTCAGCATATGCACCACAAAGATTTCTTCCACCACCAAATGGGATTCCAGCCATAATTTCAGATACCCGTCAAGTGTGCTGAAGAATTCCAGTCTTGTGTCTGTGTCTGGAGTCAGCACTGGTCAAATCGGCTAGCAACTTGGGAGGTAGCAATGGGTACCCAAGAGAAATAACGCTTCCTGGGGACACATCTTTTAGTGATTGTGTCTTTAGGAAAATCTTTTGTGTCCTTCAAAGCCTAGTAAACGTAGCCTTCTTCTGGCGCCATGAGATGTATATCCCCTCTTTGAGGAAACTGATGAACTCCTTACAGAGGCTGCCTGGCTATTGGATCAGGGCTGGACGCTCACCCTTCCAGACTTCCGGAAACCTGCTGACGCATTTCGCTCCCGCCCCTCCCCTCCCCTTGGTAGGCAGGGAGCCAGGGCAGGGCCAAAGCAGCTCTCAGTGTTTCAACTGTTAACTCTGGATTTTTCCAAAATGTGTTTCTGGTTAGTTTAAAAAAGGATAAACAAGATTTAATAGCTGGCAATGAATCACATTTTTTTTCCTCCCTAAACTCTATTTGGATCCACTCAAACGCCTGTCATTCCACTTTTGTACAAATAAATAAATCTCCTTTTCTTTTGTGCATTTTTCTCTGTCCTGCATTTCCTAAAATACAGTTTGTTTGACGGATGAGTTAAGCAGTTCTGAGGTTTGTTTTTGGCTGTGCAGGCAACTGAGTTGTTTTCTCATCATAATTCAACAGGACAGGGTTACCACCCTCTTGAACGCTCACGCTCTTTTAGAATCGGAAAACCCTCCCCCAAAGAAGAAATGGTCGCTAATGTCCTCAGTGTAAGCGCCAGCTGTCCATAAGAAGCCTGCTTGTGCTCACAGCTCTGCTGTGTCTACCTGTCTGTCATGTTGTATCTATACAGAGCGTCCTTGGAACACACAGACACTGGACGTGAAATCACAAGCAGACGGGAGGCAAAGCTAAAGCTATCCACAGAGCTGGGTTCACCATCCCTAAAGGCTCAGGGACTTTGGCCAAGGACTTGATAAGCAGAGATCTAAGCCGAAATTTAAAAAAAAAAAACAAACACGTAATTAGTTTTTAACGACAAAGACCTGGGAAAGTGTTGAACTGAAGTTAAATCTATACATTTTCAAGTGATAGTCTTAGATCGAAAGTGATGTTTTCCAAGTAGATGTGTCATCTGGTTTCAGGCCTTGGTGAGACAGGGAAGTGACTTCTCGGAGAACGGCCTAGAATAATGAAAGATGAGGCATCAGAGGGAGGAGGATTGCGATTTCCGGGCTAACCTGGACTACAGCATGACACCCTGTTGTCTGTTTTCATTGTTGTTTGTTTTTATTTTTTTTTTCAAAGGCAGGTCTACAAAACTAATGTAAGTTGAAGGTCTCTTTTAAACATTTCCACACGGATGCACAGCCTCTGGGAGCCTGTACGGTGCCTTTCCACATGGATGACAGCCTCTGGGAGCCTGTACGGTGCCTTTCCACACGGATCACAGCCTCTGGGAGCCTGTACGGTGCGTGCTTCCTGTGGTCAGGGTATTATTGTGTCAGATGCTTAGAGACTTCGTCTCAAAGATGGGCCGTTGGAGCAAAACCCAGAAGTGGGCTCAGCTGGCGTGGGAACAAGGCAATGGAGGAGCAGGCTGTTGTCAGCCAACCTTCTCTCTCCACACTTCTCTCTCAGCCACAAAACCTTCAAGCCATATCACCTCATTGCTAGATTTCTTTTCCCCAGGGATTTAAGGTTTTTTTTTAATTATAGAATTATTTTTTTTAATTATAGAATTATTTATATCTTGCCAATTGTGACAAAATGTTAAAAATAACCCGTGTAAAGCCCATGATCATCCTGAGAGTAGGGATGCCCTTGTCTTTGGCTGTCCCTATGTCTAAAGCAGCATATTAGTAAACAATAAATAACAAAGGAATACTAACTACCATTGATCAATCATCATTTCTTCTCTCAGTTTTCATGTATTAGTAACATACAATGAATGTATACATTCTGAAGCCAACACGAACGTGGATTTCTAATGCTTTAGGAAATGGCTGGAAATGGCTGGTGAAGGTTTATCATTATGTCCACTGGACGCTGGTATGTCCATAACTCAAACTAGGGAGAGCTGGCTTAAGCCAGTAGCACTCCTCAGTTTTGCTCAAGCACTGGGATGATCTAGAGGACATGATAGAACAGAGACCTCCCATCCCCAGAGGCCCATCTGGAAGCTGTGGTGCTGCTTGCCCACACTTAGGATGGGCAGGGATGGTGAATGGTGAAGCCTCTGGTTCTGTAGACTCTGCCATTAGCTAAACCATGTGACTTTACCCATCTCATAATAGCAAAAAGACAATGGCTTCTTATATCCATGGAGTGCTTCAAGGTATACACCCTGGATCTTGTATGGGATCAACCTTCTTCATGGAGATGTGAGATGAAGTTGAGAAAGGAAAATGATTGTGGTTGTATTCTGGACCATCAAAAGCCTTGCAGGAGAATGATGGTTCAGCATTCTACTCTTTTCTATGTTCTTCGTAGCCATAAGTAGTCAGGTCCTAACTTTTTTTTTTCTGGCACCTTCCTGGGTTCCCTTTCTTAATGTGGAAATCCTGATTTATGAAAACCCTCTTGCTTAGCAAACATGATAAATAGCAAAGCCAGTTCTCTGCTTGGAAGAATAACTTGAGAGTGTGAGTGAAAGCTCTCTCCTCAGTAATCCATCAACTCAAACCCATACCATGAGCATTTTGCCTATAGCAGCAAAATCACTGCTGCAGGGAGCACCGGGATAGATTGTGCCCACTTTTGAAGGGCATAATCTCCTTGAGCTGACTGTATAGGAACAGTAGTGGCTATTTTTCAAAACCCTTTTGACTCCCTTAGTCTGCAAGAGCTGAGACTCATTCTCTTTTTTTTTAAATGGGTGTATGAGCTTGAGAGAGTGTGTTCATGTACACCTGGGTAAAAGTCAGAGGACGACCTCGTGTGTCATCCTCAGGACTCCTGTCCACCCCTCTTAAGACAGGGTCCCTTTACTGGAACTCACTAGTGTGACCAACAAGCTGCAGTGATCCTACTCCCCTTCCCTTGTGCTATGACTGTGAGAGTGTGCACTACACCCCACATTAAACAAGTGCTTTCCTGACTGAGGCACCCCACCCCCCACCCTGACCCTAAGACTCATGCTTTAGTGACACTGGAAAGGTCATCAGTACTTCAGTTCAGGTAAATGCCTAGAGGACAGCAGGCACCTCCAATGCTGGGAGTCTACTCATCATCACCATGGAAACAGCATGGGATGAGGCTGAGCACAGAGCCTAGTGTCAGTTGCATCCATCCTTACCCCTATACTGTATTTTATGTCTTCAAATATGGAAAGCAAGGCCTGGGACATTATCCAGGAGAGATGCTTGTGGGTAATTGCTCCGATGTGTTAAGAGAAGCAGGCAGTAAAGAATCAAAATTCACCTCATCAAGAGGGGAAAAAAACAAAGCAAAACAATCTGTAGATAACACTGTAAATCAGCCAGGAGACAAATGTCTGCCTGGCCTGTCACCCGCCATTTCACGGCACTGATTTCTCAAAGCCTAAAACCATAAGGAGCCCAAGCCAGAGCGGAAGGGCGGCATGACCTCCTATGCTCACTGATTTAATTTTCCTCTCTGAACACACGCAGCCCCATAATTAGAACATTTACCAACCATAAATACAATTTAAACTCTGTACATGTGTGTCTGCGTGTATGGGGAGGCTCGAGCTGAGATACGGTTTCAATAAAAACAGTCCTTCTGCACTGATTAGAATGTGTAAAGAGGAAATCTGTTTTTACCACAATCTACTCCAAACTGGTGTTGGCAGCCACACTCTTGGCTAATAAATGTCAATAGCAAAGCTACACAGAGGTATAAATTAAAGGCCTTGCAATCTGGGGATCAGGGACTTAGCTTGAAACATTTACCCAGCTTACTGTGCTCTGCCTGGCTGTGGGGGGATGCCACAGCCTTTGTCTGAATCATGGACTGATGAAAGGGCTATGTTTAAGGGTACTCCTCTCTGCAACGTTTAGGAAATATACTTACTTCCTGTCTCTGAAAATGGTAGTGATTGTCCTCTAGCTCTATGGATGCAATAAGAAATACATTATTTGATTAATTAAAATATTAATGTTCTATACTCTGATTTTCTTCTTTCTCTCTCTCTCTCTCTCTCTCTCTCTCTCTCTCTCTCTCTCTCTTTCTTGTTTGTTTTTTATTTTATGTGTATGTGGGAGTGTTTTGCCTGCATGTATATAAACGCACTGTGAGCATGCCTGCCGTTTAAGGAGGCCACAGCAAGTGCCAGAAGCCCTGGAAATGGAGTTTTAGACTTGTGTGAGCTGCTGTGTGTGTACTGGGGATAGAACATGGGTCTACTGCAAGGAATGAAAGTGTTGCTAACCAATTAGCCATCTCTCCAGCCCCAGGAATTCTGTTTCTCATTTCCTTTTGATTTATGAAAATTAAAAGCCAGGAACTATCTATGGATTCCATTCTCTCTCTGCCACCTAGGCCAACAGCAGCCACATCAAGCCCTCCTGGGAGCTGGTGGGCTCAGAAGGAAGAGGAAACCCAAAGGAGAACTACAGGTAATGACCAGTCCTGGGTGGAGATGGAGGAGTGAGGTGTGTTTGGTCTGCCTGCTAAAAGGCCAGTGAGCCATGCCCATTTCTTCTCCATAGACACATCTCAAAGAGATCTTAAAGACAAAGTAGGCATGGCCAGGTAAGAGTCACAGAAAGATCATAAAAAAAGACTACACAGACTGTCCATTTCTCTCCTTCAGGGCTGGCTGTGGGGTGAGCTGCAAATACTAAAAGCAACAATACCAACAAGATGTCTGAGGCCAGTCAAGGTAGTGCATATTATAATCCTAGCACAAAAGAGGCTGAGTCGGGAGGATCTCAAGTTCAAGGCCAATCAGGAGTGATGATGCAAGATGGAGACCTCATCTCAAAGGACAAACAAAAAGAAAATATGTGCTGAGTACCAGAGGCTGTCCATGAAATCAACCACTGCTGCCAGGCAGAGAGGCAGGAAGCATCATCGTCATAGAGGTTTGGGGACTTCCAACGCTCACACAATGAAGGCCGACTCGGCCCTAAGAAAATAACATAAAAACATAGTTTGCAAGTAAGGTAAAGCTAACTTAGCTAAAATATAACTTGAAAGTTAGTCAGAATCTAAAATGAATTTTACGTCCCTAGAATCCAGTCCATAGAACACAGAAGTGCTGTATATTTTAGGATTAAAACAATTCTATATAAAATGCAGTAATGATAAATGGTAACTCTTATAGTTCACCTCTATATCTAGCAGGAAGGAATAGTAAAAAACTTCAGCATATACATGGTATACACTAAAATGTTCTGTCTCTGTTGTGTGTAATTGTCATTTCACTGAATCAGAGCACACAATCATTTCCTCTTCTCCAAGGGCTCACTGTGTGTTAGAGGAAAAGGCTAGACTCTGCCAAGACATGTTAGAAGCCGGATCAGTCTCTCTTCATCCATCTCCCCTCTGCATCATCCACCACCTGCCAGAGCTATGGCCTCTCCAATTACAGGTCTCACTCACTTGCCCATAAACTCAATCCTAGATCCCCTGGTCATTCCAGAAAACACATAAAAGATGCTTCCAGAAGGGAGAAACTGATGGCCAGATGTTCTGTGTGCTGGAAAAATTTCAACCAACTAGTGAATACGCAAATGGAAGAAATGTAAATTTAGGGCTTAAGAATTTCATTAAGGGAAGCCAGGTGTGGTATTACATGTCTACAATCCCCGTACTTGGGAGGCTGAGATATGAGGCTCAGATGCTCAAGGACAGTCTGAGCTACCTAACATGACTCTCTAAAAAGAAAGAAAGAAAGAAAGAAAAAAAGAAAGAAAGAAAGAAAGAAAGAAAGAAAGAAAGAGAGAAGTTGATAAAAAATTGACATTTTGTTTATTTTGTTTTTGAATGAAAATTCTCTGAGTACACCATGGGAGCAGTGGGCTGAACTATAACTGGAATTCTACTTGAGTGCAGAAGTTTTAAATGTGTGTGCTTTGCTTCAAGTATCTTATGGGAAGGAGGATTTTGATTCTCAGATGGGGAGGAAGATGGATGGGAGGCAAATATAAATGTATCAAGCCTTCTTGCTGGGTTAATCCAGGTTACCCCACAGTGATGCTGTCTTTGCCTTTGGCTGCTCTCAGACCACGGGACTATGATATTTATGGTTGTTCATGCTTATAATAGGCCTTGGGAAAGATAAGATGATCTCAAATCAATTGGACCTGAACTAGCTGGATTTGAAGTGATGAAACAAATAGGCCATTTGTGTTGTCCTGCACGGTCCACATTACTGAGGGATGGAGACCCCTCCCAGAGCAATGTGCTATGAAAATGTGTTCAGAAATCAAGAATTTGCCACCTTTATAACTAACAAGAGTGTGAGCATTTACACAACCCTGCGTTCTCTGAGTGTGTAGTCTCGTGGTCAAGTAAGAAAGTGAGTAGTATGTGTGTGTGAGTGTGTAAGTGGGGGAAATGTGTGTGTCTATATGTGTGTATGAGTGTGTGTATGAGTGTGTAAGTGGGGGAGTGTGTGAGTGTATATGTGTGAGGGTATATGTGAGTGTGTAAGTGTGGGAGTGTGTAAGTGTGGGAATGTGTGTATGTGAGGAGTATGTGTGTTTAAGTGGGGGTAGTGTGTGTGTATATGCATGTGTGTATGAATGTGTGTGTGTGTATGTGTGTGAGGAGTATGTATGTGTGAGGAGTATGTGTGTGTGTAAGTAGGGGGAGTATGTGTACACGTGTGTGTGAGTGTATAGGAGAGAATGAGTATGTGTGAATTAAAACAGCAAATGTTTCCAAATTTGTTTGCAACTCAGCCAAAATACTCGCAGTTTAAAACATTTTTGTTTTTCAACCAGAAAGAATTATTTCCTTTCAAACACAGCCTGGGTACAAAACACTCTCAGAATTTATCCGAAATGCAGTCAGTGCTCTGCGGTAGTTATTCCTAATCACATACCAATTTTCAAACACTCCCTGTAAATTACTCTCAGGCAATTAAGCCTGTTAGATTCATCCTGTGATGGGAGCCGTCCTTTTTGGGGCTGTCTGTCTAGAGCAGTTTTCGAAGTTCTAAACGGGGTACAGGGGGCATGTGACTCTTTAGACCATAATCCAGTTACTATATCTACCAGAGAGTGCATGTGTTGATACAAATAGCAAGACAGGGATCTGGGTCTACAGCCAGAAAATGGGGCTCCCCAACAGTCCACGGTAAGCTCAGGGGTATTCTGTTGCTCACTGCAGGAGCAGAGGTAGTGGGGAAAGCAAGGGCTGATCTGGGTCCCCCTGGATTTCCAATCTCCCGTCTAGCTCCTCTCATTCATGGCCTGAAAACCACCTTTGAAAGCTGTGCCTTTCCTCATGTATGTCTACAGGGGTAAGCAAGCTGAAGCTTCCTCACTTGCTCCCATATAATAGTACAGAGGTCCTACCTATTGCAACAATATGCCCAGAGCCCTTTCTCTCCAAGCAAATGAGAGAGCCTTATGGAGCAGAACACACATCTTCATTGCTGGGTATACAGTGCTAAGCAAATGAGTTTCTCAGCAAGCCGTGAGAGGTCTCACTGGAGGGGATCTTGCACTGTAAAACTTTTTAACTAATATTTAAAACACTTGTTCTATGCGGTGTGATTCCTGGAAAGAGGTACTGGTGAAAAGATGGCACCTTTTCCCAGCCTTCTCTCTCTCCTTCCACCTGGGTTCCGGGCTGGAACTCCGGTTACCCGATTTGAGCAGCAAGCTCCTTTATGCACTGAGCCACCCCCAGGCAACCCTGGGCCCTTTTGTACCAGGAGTTACTCATCCTCCAGAGTAAGCAGGAAGGATCAAGTTGTCAGAATGAATGGCTCATTTCTACCAGAATCCAGAGACAATGAACCATATAGAAGCTACGGGCACAAACATCAATGGTTTCATCTCATTTCTGTTTCCTGTTTCCAGTCTTTGGGCCCCCCTGGTTAACATCCTTTACTACACTCCTCCTCCTCAGTGTCTGCCCTCCCATGCCAGAATAAGCCCAGCAGTAAGAGCAGCCTGCCGGCCACAAGCCAGGCTTGTCACCGAGGGGTGGACGAGGTAAAACCCGCATAATCAACATTTGCACACTTGCCAGAGGCTCATTGTAGGCCTCTCAGCCAGGCCATCCAACATGATTTGGGAGCAATTTCTCAGATTACACAATCAGGAGGACCGACCAGGGGTGCAAGGAGCCTCCTGGGCAGCCATCCCCTCCCCCAGACCTGTCTGCCCACTCTGAAACTAAAAGACAGCACCCTTAACCCGCACTTCCACCTGGCTGGCTCTTGGACCTGGCCATTTTCTGTGCCTCTTGGGAGAATGATGGATTTCCTGCAGTCTAGAGATCACAGGGTGGCTACTGAACTACCTAAACTCTGGGGCGAGTCTTAGTCTTTGAAATACACCAGGTCAGCAACACACGTGGGACCTGAGTTTTCTTGATCTGTCACTTGAGGAGCCAGGCCACAGCACTAGGTAGAGGGGGAAGAGGGAGGGAGTACAAAGGCCAAGTCAGTAGGGCTGAAGGCCAGAGTTCCTGGGGTTCCTCACCCAGTCAGCCTTAGAGATGGCTGGTCCATGGAGACTTTGCCCCTGTGACCCTACTGCTCTCTGGCCATCGTCGAAGACCAATTGGTTTACAAATAGTTATGATAAACCTAAGGTCTTAATTTCCTTTATGAGACCCACCGTGAAGCTGTGTAAATGTCTCCTGACAGACGTAATGGAGGGTCATTAGCAGTACAAAGCCTGTCGGACCCGCAGCATTAGTTCAAGGGAATATCTCAGTGTCCACCGAAATTGCCGCGCATGTAAACCAATTTCCCCAGCAGAAGGGTAAACACAGACTCGTTTGAACCCCAAGATGAAAACAGATGGGATATCGCAAACAGTTACCCAAAATACAACAGACTTCTGGGCTAATTACACATGGTTAGCTCTGAATGGCGGAGGAAATAGTTTTCTTTGCTGCTAAATGTCACAAGAGTCACCTACAGGCTCAGAAGGAGGCCGCTTTGTTTTTGCGAAAATTGCTAAAAATTAATCTATGCTAGAGCCACTTCTAAAACACAGAACAGGCCCCTAGCTCTCAGCCTGCTGCCGGCTACCTAGATGCAGGCATGTGT
>JADRCD010178057.1:0-20000 GCA_019843815.1 Montemys delectorum
CAGAGAAGTGAGAGGTCAACCTTGAGTATCTTTCTCCCCAGAGCCAGCCATTCATTTGTTTTATGAGGCACAGTCTGACATTGGCCTGGGGCTCAGGGATTAGATGGGGCTAGCTGGCCAAGGAGTTTCAGGGGTTCACTTGTCTCTGCCTTCCCAGCACTGGGACTACAAGTGTGCATCACCATGGCTGGCTTTTTAATGTGGGTTGTGGGGAACAAACACAGGTCTTCATGTGTGTGTGGCAAGCACCTCTGCAGCTCCCTAGCACCTAGGCTGCTTGCTTTCTTTCTTTCTTTCTTTCTTTCTTTCTTTCTTTCTTTCTTTCTTTATTTTATTTTTATTTTTATTTTTTTGGTTTTTCGAGACAGAATTTCTCTGTATAGCCTTGACTGTCCTGGAACTCACTCTGTAGACCAGGCTGGCTTTGAACTCAGAAATCCGCCCGCCTCTGCCTCCCAAGTGCTGGGATTAAAGGATGTGCCACTACTGCCCAGCTTCTGCTAATTTTTAAAATGACATTGATTCTGTTTGGGTTAGGAAAAATTAATCTGTGTAGAATTTTTTTTTTACTAAAATCAAGTATGTTTTCCCATTTCTACAAAATAAATATTAACCCCCAATGTTTATTTCTCGTGATACCAGCTAATTAGTCAGTCCAAAGCCCTTACTGTCAGTCTTTGCTCTGACTGCCACACTTTCATCAAAGTAATTTGTCTGAAACACAAAATTTAGCTGAAGAGAGATGGCGATGGGTGTCGGTGATTAATAACACTTGTTGCTCTTGAGAGGACCCCAGATTCAGGTTCTTGGCACTCAGATGGCTGATCACAACTCTGGTTCCAAAAGGGGAACTAATGCTGGCTTCTTTGGGCTTCCACAGGCACTAGCCATATATGTGGTGCACATGCATACATACAGGCAAAAAGTCATATACATTAAAAAAGAAAAAAAAAACCAAACACCCATAAAGTTTAATTTGTCACTTTTCTGATAAAAAGTCTATTGGATCAACTCTAAGTCTCACACTGGTATCTGTGAATCTTGCCAAACTCAGCACATGTGCTCAGTCACCATCTTCGTCTTCTTCATGTTCCAATGCAATGAACAGTCTGCACAGTTTCACAGCCCATTGTTTTTTCCTGTCCCTGCCTCTGCACACATTATGCCCTCTACTTGGTATATGCCTTCATGGTGTGCCTAGAAACTTTGGTTATAATCTCTGCGGACATAGCCTTTCTTGATTTACCCCTCGAGCTATTTACCATAGGGCTAAACCACACAATAAGTGCTCTATAACTATAGCTGGGGCACATACCTGAGAATCCACTTATTCAAAGAATCAGAGGAACTGGTTCCTTCACTTGATCTTGGCTCAAAGGGCAAGAAGCAACCAAGATGACGGCTTCCTTATGGCTGTGATTTAAGGGGGAAAAAATCATTACATGAATTAAGAATTAAGAATGCAATAATGTGCCGGGCAGTGGTGGTGCACGCCTTTAATTCCAGCACTTGGGAGGCAGAGGCAGGTGGATTTCTGAGTTCGAGGCCAGCCTGGTCTACAGAGTGAGTTCCAGGACAGCCAGGGCTACACAGAGAAACCCTGTCTCGAAAAACCAAAAGAGTCCAGCATGATGCAAAAAAAAAAAATGCAATAATGTACATGAGTAAATTAATGCATTTAGGAAGAAGGCATCATGCTGGACTAAAACAGCTCAAGACATTTTTTTGCTGAAGGAATATAAAAGTATTAAATATATTTAAATACTTATTTAAAATATATATTGAAAAATGAGAAGGAGTTTGAGTCTTTGTTAGCATGATCTCTCTATAGTAGGCTTTCACTAAAAATTCTTGTTTTTTTTTTTTTTGTACGTGTAGACAGTCTGTGTGTGTACATAGGTTTATGGCCCATGTGTGTATATGGGTGCTCATGAATATGTGCAAACCTAAGGTTGATGCTTCCTTAATCGTTTCCATGTTATATATGAGGCAGGTCTCTTACTTGAATCCAGAGCTCACCAATACAGGCTAGCCAGCTTCCCTGGGATCTAGTTTCTGCCTGAGTAGTGTGGAATTACAGGGTGGCTACCACATTCAACCAGTATTTACATAGGTTTCTCTAGTGGCAATCACTTTATCCACTGAGCTGATTCCTTAGCTCCCCTTCATTAAAATACTGTTTTGCTACAGATGTGCAGACCCAAGGCCCCCCCTCCCCTTCTCTGAGGAAAAGGCAGAGAAGGGGAGGGGGCAATGGAGGGAGGGATTTGTAAGGGTGGGACTGGGAAGAGAGGAGGGGGGAGGGCTATCTGGACATACAATGAATTAAAAATAAATTTAAAAAAATTAAAAGTACTTGTTTGAATGAAAATGGTAGGCAAAGTGGAGGAAGAACACTTTGCAAATGAATTTAAAAAAAAAAAGCAATATCAAAAGTTCCAGCATAGGAAAACACAGGGTACATGTTCACAAGTTCCTTGCCTAGGGCGTGCACTGGCTAATGGTGGAAATTAATACTGTGTAGGATGGAATGAGGCTATGGGTGGTCTGAAAGCTACTCACGCCATTTGCATTTGGTAAGGCAGGCAACAGTGATTCAGTGCATCTTATCTGGAAGTGGTAAATGGGAGGCAGGGAAAAGAAACAAATTATGTGAGAGATTAGGTAAAAGGCCTCAACTTGGATAAAAAGTGGTCCTTGCGTTTTTATATTTCCTTATGATTTAGAAATCATCCAAGAAGCCTACAGGAGAGTTTCTTTGCACATGCCTTGTGGGAAGTGGGGAGGTCCACAGAAGGTAATGTTTTTATCATTCAGATATTCAACCTGAATCTACCTCCTATAGCCAGCAAATTACATTCATCTAGACAATCTTGTCATTGCAATCTAAACCTGCCTCTTTTGTTAACGTCCATCGTGGCTAATTTTACATAATAACTTGATAGGATTAAGGGATGCCAAGAGAGCTAGGGAAATGCTATTTCTGGTTGTTTGGTGAAGGTGTTTTTGGAAGAAATTAACATTTGAATTGGTGGATTACACAAAATCTGTCTTCACCAAGGAAAAATCCCCGCCCTCAAGTGTGGGCGGGGGTGAGAAAGAAGAGAAAATTTAGAGGCAGGTGTGAAGCAATCCTGGCTTTGAAGATGGAAAAGGCCAAGACATGTGGACATAATCAAGAATCCAGAAAAGCCAAGGAAACACATGCTCCCAGACAGCCTGTAGGAGGAACACAGCCCTGCTGTAATGGAGGG
Source organism: Montemys delectorum (assembly GCA_019843815.1). Lineage (NCBI taxonomy): Eukaryota > Metazoa > Chordata > Mammalia > Rodentia > Muridae > Montemys > Montemys delectorum. Next base: position 3,255 of record JADRCD010178057.1, read on the forward strand.
TTAGCTTAGTGAGATGCTTTTTGGAGTTTGATATCTGGATGGGGTAAGGTAAAATGCTTTTGTTGCTTTAAGTGATTTAGTTTATAGCAGTTTGTGTAGCCACTGAGGGAATAAACATGGAGAAGTAATTAGGGAGGGAAGATCAATGTCTACTGAACACCTACTGTGCACCATGACCCATTTTATTACAGATGGGTCAGCCTATTAGCCATTTTACATACAAGGAAAATAAAACTGAGAGCTGAAGTGACACAGTTGTATAGTTGGGCTGAAATTGAAAATTAAGGGAATGAGATCTGCTGTAAAAATGGCAAATTCCTCTCTCATAAACTCAATCTAGGACATATGTAGCACTCTGATGCTCAGAAATCCCTTTCTTGAGGGGGGGCAACATTTGGGATGTAAATAAATAAAATAACTAATTAATAGAAAAGAGAAATGCCTGTCTGATTTAATTTGTTAGTGCTCACCTTTCATTTTCCTTCAGTTGAGAATAATGAATTGATTTCATAAAAGTTGTGTCTATGTGATGAAGTTGTAATACTCTTTGGAAAATTAACTCATGAAAATCATTATTCTTGCTTAGATAATACAGATAAAAAATATAAGTAAGCTCAAGAAAGGTTTCTATCAATTCACCAATGTCAGACTTAGGAGTTTTTAGAGATAATGCCTATACAGAATTCTCAATGCTGTTAATTATCAGCAGTGACCTCTTAGGGCTGCCCCTGCTGTCCTGTCCTCCTCTGTGACCCAGCAGACCCAGTATCTTCCAATTTTATCATCTGTCTATCCCAGCTCCCACATATGCAGCTTTGCTACACCTATAACACCACTCTATAAGAAATTAATTGTTTTAATTACTTCTTGAGCACTTTCTCCAAATTGCTTTATATTGAAAAAAAGCAAACAGGAACAAATAATAAATGTACTTCTACACTCTTACAGAAAATGAAGCATATTCTATTGTATTGCACTTTGTTCTTTTTGTATAACACAGCATCATACAACTCATTTTACATAACTTAAAAAAAAAAGACTGACATTTTCAACATCACCACATCACATTCTGTCATACAGACACAGTATAATGTAGCTAGTCGTTGTCCTTGAATTGACATTTGGGTCTTTTTACCCCCTTCATAGTTCCCTCCTATTTGAAACATGCTACATGAAGAACGAGTTTACATGTACTTTGTTAAAAAATTTTTCTTATGTGCATGGGTGTTTTGTCTACATGTATATCTGTGATATATTACTGTAACAGAGGCATAAATAATATGACTCTAACCAAACACTTCATGACATTTGACAATGTTAATGTGTTCAAGAATCTGAAAGTAGATAGGTTATGTGTGTGTGTTTGGTTGTGGTTTGGTAGTGTTGTTGTTGTTGCTGTTTGTTGTTGTTTTTTTAATTAAAAGAAAGAAAATGGAGTTGGGTAGGTAGAGAGGTGAGAAGGATCGGGGTGGACTTGGGGGAAGGGAGAGAATATGACCAAAATATATCATATCAAAAAATGTAAAAATGAAGCATGGTGTGGAATGACTGGCATGAGGGCAAGGAGGGGACACTGTGGTCAGGACATAGTGTACAAGAAAAGAACAAACTATGAATAACTAAAGAAACAAATCATGTAGAGAATATTTCATATGCATAGATGTTTTGTCAGCATGTATATCTGTGAAACATATGTATGCCTCAGGCCATGAGAGGCCATTAGACCCCCTGGAATTGGGTTAGAGGTAGTTGTGAGCTACCATGTGGTACTGGGATTTGAACCCAGATCATGTGGAAGAGCATCCAGTGCTTTTAACTGCTGGGCCATATCTTTAGTCCTATTTGTACTTCCTGACTTGCATATTTATCTATAGGATAAACTTCCATAAGAAGGTTGTTGTTTCAGAGGGTAATTCCATCTATAATTTTGGCAGATAGGGTCTAATTCTCCTCTGTAGAGATTGTACCATTTTATACCACCAGTAACAATACTTGAATACTATTTGTATGTGTGTATGTGTGTGTGTGTGTGTGTGTGTACGTATGCGTGTGTGTATGTGTGTGCATGTCTGTATATGTCACATGTGTGTGGGTGCCTATAGAAGCTAGAAGAGGGCACCTCACCGCCTGGAACATAAGTTACAGGTGGTTGTGAACTACCTGGTAGAGGTTCTGGAAACCAAACTTGGGTCTTCTGCAAGAGCAAGTGCTATCTCTTCAGCCCAACACTTCAATTCTTAACATCAAATATCAAAATAACAGGTTCTATAAATTTGCTTTGCAGTTCTGAAAGAGGTCCTATTTCTACAGAAGTCAGTAAAATAGAAGGATAAGGATGATGCACACTTATTGTTAAGAAGCTTACATAGGCTCAAAAGCCCATCAACGGTGTTGTGCTGAGGCCCATCCCCACACTGGGATTTATATGTTGTGTCCTAGATGTGTGTCATCACTGCAATGTAACAGGGTCCTTCCTATAACCAGTGATGTGATATGATGTCCTTTGGGGTTGGCACCAATGGGGAGATGGCATAGGGTGTGACTCAGGAAAAGTCATTGTGCAGAACTGATTATGATGGAGCCTTTTGGTACCACTGTAAGATTTAAAAGGAACAATATTAGGAGGGTGTTTAATACACAATAGGCTTCAATACTAAGTTTCTTCTTTGCTTTTCTGAAAAACAGCCAAGAATTAAGAAGGAAAACCCCAAGTGCTTCCAAGTAGGATTTATGCCATGACTTTTATATAATAAAACCACCTTAGAATACTCAAAAAGCTCTTAGAATGTACATGATTTGTCGTTTAGCTTTTCAGTTTATGTACTGGTAGAAGCATAAGATTAAACTGTTAACTGACTGAATTATAGAAAGCAAAGGTTAAAAAAAGAGATTAGGAAAAAGCCACACTAGTATCTATAATAAAAGTAGGACTAAGCAGCCTCTTAGCACAAGGCCATTTAAAGCAAAGCTGGCAGGAAAGGGCTAACTAGATTGGAAAGATGCACTAAGTGAAAGTGGGTGTTAAAGCATGCTCTTAGCATGTAAGAGGTCTTGAGTTAAATTCCCAGCACCAAAATAGCAAATTAATAGACCTCAAATTAAAAGGTTAATTATCACCCTGTATATCAAAAGCAGGCAAATGAGTAACTTTTTTTTTTTTTTACTTACTCATCTCTCTACAATTTACATAAAGGATTGAAATGTTTCTGTAACACTCCAATGATTTTATATTTATACAATAAAATATAACTCTAATTTTTGTTAACACTATTTTAAATCTTAGTTACCCAGAAAATTAGTCATTAACTCTTTCATCTATCCAATGCCCATGTGTTCAATACTGATCAGTGCTAAACATATTCAGAATATTTAATTGACCTAAACTTCTAGGTTAAAAAATGTGTCTTCCACCAAACAGTTCAAACTCATTAATCTTTCATCAAGTCTCTGTGATAGGTTTATCATTGTAACTAACTTTAACTTTAGAGCCTTCTGGATTGGAGAATATATGCACCCCCTCTTCTAAAAAAGACAGAAAGATAAAATTGTTGAGCCAGCAATTACAAAATTGAAACCACTTGAAAAGACTGAATCATGTATCTATTTGAAACTTCAATCTGACACTTTTTGACTCATTGTCTCTTTTGTCAGCTTTAGTGAGTATAAATTACTTAGCTAATTTCACTAGTAGATTCTGTTCTTTCAGAGCACAGAGAAATAAGAATCATAAATATGCAGTTACTGCCTGCCTTTGCATCTCATTACTTAGTCCTAGATTTAAATAAAGAAAATATATTTAAAAGTACAAATTAATTGTGCTTATTTCCTGGAAATATTTCAAAATGCTTTCTTTTATTAGTGCCAATAAATCTATTTAATGGAGTTTAACTAGATATATATTGGGGTGGTACAAATGTAACAGAAACAGTAAGGGCAACAATAACACAAGGAGTTAGTTACTATTTATTTACTGCCTATGTGGTATCATGTTGAAAGCTTTGAATAGATTATTACTGAGCACATTTTCCAAGAAAGCATATATTCCATGATATAAAGGTATCAACTGAGGTTTAAAGGGATTATCTGGTTTACATTATTCACATTACCACTTTAATGGAACAAGAATTCAGGTCTGAGCAACTGTATTCAAGCCATGGTTTAAGGAGTTATTTCATTGCTTGTTCTTTTTTCTTTTTAAAAAGACTTATTTTTATGTGTTTTGCTCTGCATTTACGTGCATTTATGTCTGCATGAGGATGCTAGGTCCCCCAAAACTAGGGTTAGAGACAGTTGTGAGTTGCCATGTGGGTGTTGAGAAGGGAACCCAAGTTCTCTGGAAGAGTGGCCGGTGCTCTTAAACAGTGAGCCATTTCTTCAGCCCCCAAGGGAAGAAATAGCAAAGACACAGTCTTTCACCTATATGTAGAAATATTTTACCTGTTAGTGCTTTTTAATTACTGTAGAAAGTAAAAGTATTAAACTATAGTAAGAAGTAAAAGATGTGGTTATATAATTTCTTTCACAAAGTAGATTTTAGAATCACTTTCTGTAATGTGTGGACAAAGTTCTTTACATAGTTTCTCAGTCTTTATAGGTTTTATCTTGGCATGATATACTCATGAAAACTTGTGTTCTGCAATAGGCTATTTTCTTCTTTCCCAGTCACTCTAAAAACTTAAGTAGATCCTTTAGGGTTAAATGTCATACGTTGTCAAAGTAGCTTTTTTGTTCAGAACCTCAATGCTATAAACATACTACCCATCTGTCTTGTTAGCACAAAAAACAATCCCCCCCCCCACAAAAAACATTATTGCCATTATTAGATTTACTGAAAACAAACTGGGTTAAAAAAATCTACAGAGGTTGATGAGAAAATTTCAGTGTTTTCTTTTTCACCTTTTCTTCAAACTACTCATTTCAACTCATCACTCACAACTAAGTAGTTTGCTATCTTCCACTGAAAGAGCATTGTAATTCAAATCCATTCAGTGCTGCCTCATTTGTACAATTTGTTAGTGAAGCTCAAATACTCTGCACCTATTTTAATGATATAGCACATTAATAACATTTTCACTCATTTAAAGCCATGTTTACTAACAGAGCCTTAGCACCCCCCAAAAAACTGGCAAAGACAAGTTTCACACATTCAAATTGCCTGAACAAGTAATTGATACATACAGCTTAAAGTTTTTCTTTCAAACGAAGGTCTTTATATATAGTTTTAGAATCACGTTAAAAAAAAAAAAAAGTAGGTAGAAACTTGTTTGACTGTGCAGAAAGCACTCAAGGTCATAAGATGCCCATTCAGTTCTTGCTACAACAGAAAAGAGGCAACCAGACTGATTTCTAACTAAATTTTGCCTAGAATTTTCTTAAGAGAAAGTTGGAAACTTTATTACAAAAGATGGAAAAGTTACCAAGTGACAGGAAAATCAGGGGGTCAATAAAGATGAGAGATGCCTAAACAGAAGTGGGAATCAGTAAGTTTGTGGACTCTATACTGACTTATGTAATAATTTTTAGAGCCCCTCAAAATAAGAAAATAACACGGATGAAAGGGGTGGGTGGGGGGATCCAGCCAGAGGTGAGACACAGCCATTTTTTTGGAGGGGGGGGAGGGGGGTGTCTAACTACACAATGAGGTCATCCTATCTCCCGGAAGTGACAAGTAATCACCTGCTTTTCACTAGCTCCTCCCCTTCCCTCAGAGGTCCCGCCCCTCTGCCCGCAGCCGGGAGGGTGTTAGGGGGCGTTTCTCCCAGAGCAAAGCTGAGAGCTGCGACGCAGAGGAAGGGGACCCCAAAACGTCTGGCACTGCCTCCTCCAGGGAACACTTTGGACCGTCTCACTCAACCCAGCGGGATTCTGAAACGCCGAGGGGTCAACCTGATGGGTTTCGGGGTCAACGGAAGAGGGGAAGGGGAGCCTTGGCGGGGAGAACCCCCCGGCCCCCCGCCCAGCAGCTGAGGCACAGGAGGGCGGCCATCTTGGCCGGTAGGGTAGGGCCAGGAGGCTGCGGGCGCCGTGCGATTGGGGGGCTCGCCCGGAAGTGACGCCGCCCGCCCGGAAGCGGAGGGGGTTCCCTGGCCCACTCCCCCCGTTCGTCTGCTCCCCGCTTCCTCCCCGCCCCCCTTCCTCTCCATTCGTTCCCCCCCTCCCCGGTCCCTGCCTTCTCCCCCCCCACCCGTCCCTCCCCCCCAACCTCCGGAGCTGGGAAGAGAGTCAAGATGGCGGCGAAATCCGATGGCGGTGGCGTGGGGGTGGGCTTCGCCCAGCTGCACAACCTGGACGAGGCGGTGGGCAGCGGCGAGGAGGACGGGGAGCCCGGGGGAGGCGGCTGCGGCGGCGGCGACGGCAGCGAGCCCGGCGAGAGCAGCTCGCTGCACATCTGCCACTGCTGCAACACCTCCTCGTGCTACTGGGGCTGCCGCTCCGCCTGCCTGCGCTCGCTGCTGGGCAAGAAGCCGCGCCGCAGCGCCGCCGCCGCCGACGGGGGGGACCAGCCGCTGCAGCCACCCGGGGCCGCCGGCCGCCACCCCCCGACGCCCTCGGCCGGCCGACCGCAGCCCGCGTCGCCGCAGGTGGAGCGGCCGTGGCTCGACTGCCTGTGGATCGTGCTAGCGCTGCTGGTGTTCTTCGGGGACGTGGGTACCGACCTGTGGCTGGCCCTCGACTACTACCGCAAGGGGGACTACGGCTGCTTCGGGCTGACCCTGTTCTTCGTGCTGGTGCCGTCGCTGCTGGTGCAGAGCCTGAGCTTCCGCTGGTTCGTGCAGGACTACACGGGCGGCGGGCTAGGCGCCGTGGAGGGGCTCAGCAGCCGGGGACCCCCGATGATGGGGGCCGGCTACGGCCACGGCGCGGCCCGCGGCGGCCCGGGTGCGGGGGGCTCGGCCACCCCGGGGGCGCAGCGTCTGTGCCGCCTCTCCGTGTGGATCTGGCAGTCGGTCATCCACCTGCTGCAGATGGGGCAGGTGTGGAGGTAAGAGCACTGCGGGGTGGGGGGCTGGGGGCGGGGGCTGCGGCCGCGCGCCGGTCCCGCGGACGGTCTGGGCTAGGTTGAGTGGGGTAGCTGTGCGCTGTCCTAGCTTCTCGCGACGGTCAATAGGTTGCCTGGCCACGCCTTTTGGCCCGGGGGAGGCTCTAGGTCCCGATGTTTGTCCATCTCCGTCCCTGGGTAGCACTTGGAGGAGACCCTGCCTCTACCCTCCCGCCTCTCCTCTGCAGCCCTCCATCCTGGTTGCCCCCTTCCCCCCCCCCCCCCCCCCCGCCCCCCCCCCCAGGGACATTTCCCCCCCTCCCCGTTTTCTCTCTGCAGTGACCGGTGTGGGGCCCTGTGGAAAAACCCTAGCTGCCTCTCCTTAAAGCACTCCTTCCCTTCGCTCCCCTCCTCCCCCTGCAGCCCCAGCCCCTGCAAACACCGCTGCTCCACACCGCTGCCCTCCTTGAAGGAAAAAAAAAATGACTTTTTTTTCCTTTCCGGAATAGATGTGCCCTTTTCGCAGTGACAGGGAAAAAAAATGAGATAGTATCTAATGGCAGCAAGCGTTTGATGTTAACTCTCACCTCTGGAAAATCACTGAGCCACTTGAGCACCTATTCTGTTTTTCATGGCCAGGCCTATGTGTGGTTTCTGTTTACATCCAAGATGCAAGCTTGGCCTCAAGGCCCCTTTCCCTCCTTCTGTAAAGTCCTAGTGTGTCAGGTTGATCCCTCAAAACCACTTGCCAAGGAACCTTAATTGTCTACTTCACTGTCTAACCACATAGCGTACCTCACTGACTGGCTACCCCACCTTTTACCTCATTAACTGTCTACCTCACTGTCTACCTCACTGACTGTTTGCTTCACTGTTTACATCACGGCCTGACTACCTTAACTCTTTACCTCACTGACTACCTTCCTTGTCTACCTTACTGCTTCACTGTCTACCCCACTGTTTGGCTACCTCAGTGGATTGATTGCCTGTTTACACCAGACTCATATGTGACTTCCTATATGGACTGCCTCACTGACTGTCTTACTGTCTTCCCCTCATTGACAGGCTACCTCACCGACTGGCTACTCCACTGTCTCCCCTCATTGTCTGCTCCACTGACTGGGTACCTCACTGGCTACTTCACTATTTACCTTTCCCACTACCTGGCTACCTCACTAGCTCACCAACTGGATTTCTTCTCTGTCTGACTACACTGACTGGTTGCTCCCCTGGTTCCATCATTAGCTCTCTACCTTCTCTGTTTATCTCCCTGTCTACCTCATCGTTTACCTCACCGATTACCTTCAGTGCTTACCTAACTGCCTGACTGCTGTTGTTTACGTCACTCTCTCACTGTCTGCTGACTGTCTCAGTGTCTACCACTTATTATCTATCTCTGTCTACTTACGGAATACCTCACTATGACTGCTTCACTAAACCGATTACCTTCACTGCTTACTGTCTCGCTCTCTGCCTCATTGATTACTGTGGCTGTTCTCACCGACTGTCTCTCTGGTTTACCTCAGTTCTTCCTACCTCACTGTCTACTTGAATGTCTGCTGGTTGTCTCACTGTCTCCTAACTGCTTGCCTGACTACTTTAACTGTCTACCTCACTGACTACCATCAGTGTTTACCTCACTGGCTACACCAGGAAACCATTTGAAATCTTAGTCACTTTGTGTCCTCCGACTTAAACATGCTTCAACGTGTTCTGGATCCAATGACTTTGCCAGTGACAGCATTTGCAAGGGAAACAATTTTTTTTTTTTTTTTTTTTTTTTTTTTTAGTAAAGCCTATATAGAAATGAATCCCTTCAGTACATTTCCTGTGAGGAGATTGCCCTAGACTATCTTCTATGCTAAGTAGATTTTAGGCCTTAGCATGTCAGTTAATAAAGCTCCAGTTAGACGCCAAAAAGTTTGTGTTTTGAATGTTTTCTTCATATCTCTATTCTTAATCTTCAGAACATGACAGAAAGCATGAAATTGAATTAAAACATTGTCCTACAGAGTTGACATGCAGAGTCAGGAAGAAGTGAGAGCGGCTCTTGCTTTTTCTGCTCTTCCCATGGTTGTTGACTAGTGTCCTTATGTTCATCCCAGTAACCATTACTCCAGCTGCATTTATCTGCAGATAATTTGTTTCCTGCTGATTAAAAAAATTACGAACAGGGGGGATAAATGTTTAGTTATGAGCATAGCTGAAGCCAAAAGAACATTTTCAAAATAAATCTTAAAGTCTAAAATTTTAACCCTTCCCCTAAATAATTCCATGCTGAATCAAAGTGGGTTTGGTAACGAGAATACAGTTTTTCAGTCTGTTGGAGGCTGGTATGAACGGTGACGGGGGACAGGCAAAAAGTATGAGAAGGATCTTGAACTGTTAGTAGGGGCTTTATGCAGCATGCATTTAATAACTAGGCATCTGTTTGAACAAGCTGAAGTTACTGTCTCTTTGTCTCATGCATGTGAATGTGTGAAGTGAGGATGTTGGTGTCACGTTCAATTTTCTGAGAGCATTCCTTCTAATGTGACCCACCCTATTAGATGGAAGTGAGCTCTTGTGACCAGGGCAGGTAAAGTTCAGCTTCAGTTGGTTTTAGTGTCAGTATAATCCTCCGTCCCATTTAGCCAAACTTAATGGTGATGTGCAAAGTTAAGTCCACGTTTTGGGACAAGCTAGGAAGTGTTGATTTAGCTTTTAGAATTTAAATGGGATGCTCTGTTTGCCCCTCTCCACCTTCATTTAACTTTCCAGAGTCTTCACTGCAGAGAAATTCCGAAGATGCCTGTGTTTTTACTGTGTGTAACTTTGAGATTGGAGTTTATCTTTGTGTAACTCACAGAGTTACAATATCAGAAGACAGGCTAATTGAGCAAAGCTGTTTCATCTTTATTGCTGCATTTCAAAGGCAGTCTTTACTGAGGAAGGATTTTCATTTTTTATTTTTGGACTGACTTTGTTTGAAATGCTCTGAGAACAAGGCCTGCTCATTAATACCTGCTAGGCATGTTGCTTGCATTGAAACCATTCACACGGAAGAGCTTGCGAGAAAGGTTTTCAGTCTTTTCTTGTTTTCACCTCTTGGCAAATGGTTGCTTGTCAACATATGTAAGCACACATTGACTTAGTCCTTTACTGCAGGTCTTTAGGGTTCTATTATTTCCTATGTCACATTTGTGACCTAAATCGGGCTGTTTCATGTGGTCACACAGCATCCAGGTTAGGGTTAAGGAAATCCATCTTTGATTTGGGCCATGTTTCTAAGAAAAGATATCAGTGAAGTTGTACATTGTCAAAACCAATTCCATTAAACACTGAATAGTTGCTTCTCTCCCTTCTTCTGTTTTTCTTCCTGTTTTAAAATGTAAAATGCAAGGACTCTGCTTGGAGAGTACGGCGTCTATTTAAGAATATGTAGTTTCTCCTTGTGTTGTTTTTCCTGTCAAGATGGCACACACTTGACATCTCTGTCCTGCCAAGCCCAGGTTGGAGCAAGGAAAAGTATCTGTGTCTTAGTTAGGGTTACTATTGCTGCGATGAAACCTGGGGGGAAAGGCTTACATAGGCTGAATGATAGAAGGTCCATTGAGGGAAGCCAAGGTAGGGAGCTGGGGGGCAGGAGTTAATGAAGGAAGAGGCTGCGGAAGAGTGCTGCTGACTGGCTTCCTCAGCCTGCTTTCTTGCTTGCTTACCTTTTTTTTCCTTCTTTTTTTTTTGAGACAGGGTTTCTCTGTAACAGCTCTTACCTCTCCTGGAACTCACTTTGTAGACCAGGCTGGCTTTGAACTCTCAGAGATCTTCCTGCTTATTCCTCCCAAGTACTAGGACTAAAGGCATGAGCCACCATGCCCCATCTCAGCCTCCTTTCTGATAGCATCCAGGACCACATAGCACAGGGGTGACACAACCCACAATTGGCTGGGTCCTCCCACATCACGAATTAAGAAAGTGACCTGTAGGCTTGCTTGCCACCTCGATAGCCAATCGAGGCAGTTTCTAATATGAGGCTCCCTGCTCTCATATGACTATAGCTTATGTCAAGTTTACATGAAACTAGTCAGCCCAGGCTGTGTTTGAAGTGATTTGGTAAGGTGGACCTGCTTCTGGGGCACATCACAGTGTGAATGAGCTCTACTTAGTGTAAGCTTTCTTGGCACTAATTGCTGAACATGTAGTTTCCGGTGTAGCCTCTGTGTGTGCTGTTCTTCAGGTGCTTCTCCCTGGGGATAATGGGTGTGTGAGTCAGTCCTAGGGACAGTCACTCCACTCTCTACTTCAGTCCAGCAAGCTGGTGTTAGAAAGTGAGACAGTTTTCTTTGGAGGCTCTGGCACTTGGAACTGTGTGATTGAGTTTGCATGTCTGTTGGCTGTGCTGAAGTCTTTCCTCAGCATCTTGGTCTTTGCATTTGGCTCCACCCTCAGAGAGTGCCCAGTGGGGGTTGTTTAGTTTTGGAGGGACAAACAAAGGTGGATAAACATGCTTTGCATTACTGCAGTTCCTGGTTAGGGTTGGAGATGAAGGACATGGGATACTTCCTGTCAGCCAGGATGAGCACTTATTTGAAGTAACTGCTGAGATTGTGACAGCGACAGTGGAAGAAGGATTGAGAAATTACTAGGGTGAGAAATACATCAAATTTTGTCTTATACGTTGTTTCATCCAGTTTAAAACTTGTACCCATTTTACAGATGGAATGGGTTTAGAGGGGTTATGTAACCTATGCCACTGGTCTCCACTGGTATCATTTCAATAATGACAAAGCTGGTCCCACTTTTCTCCCCTGTGGGGTTCTTCTCCCCAAGTGAAGGCCATGAGCTGGTGTGGTACCCTCAGTGACTTTGAGAGTTTGCTCTTCTAACTAGTCAGAGGTGGGCTTGTGGTATCCTTGAGGCTCTAGGACTCCTTGGTAGATGAGCTGTAGTTCTCTGACACCCCGCTCTTTTAGTCTAATTGAAATTAGACTAAATTAGTCTAGTTGGAATTGAGGCATAGTTTCAAGTTTTGTAGCTGACAATGACGTCAGATGTGACACAAACGTGAGGACCACCAGTGAGCTTGTCTTGAGAACATTATTTTCAGGAATTTCTCCAACTCTGTATTTCCAGGGTAGATATCTTCCTGGCTCGAGAGTATGCCAGGTTTGGCCCTCTAAGCCACCATTCATACCTGTGGTTCTATCTCAAGCTGTCTTCCTTTCTTGTTCTTTGTTGTTCTGTTTGGAATGCCTCGGGGTTACAAAGTAGCAAAGTACTCACTCACAAGCCTGAGCTCTGCATCAAGCTCACCCCAAAGTCAAATATTTACATCTATCCTGGGAAATTTTGGTCCATGAGTTCTGAGATTGGGATGGCCCCAAGAAAAGTATTAGGGATTGAAGAGATGGCTCAACTGTTGGGAACACTTGCTGCTTTTCCAGAGGATCTGAGTTCAGTGTCTAGAACCTGTGTCAAGTAGCTCACAACCTCCCGTAACATACGTGCAGACAAAATACCCATACACATAAAGTGAAAACAAAGTTTTTTTTTGAGACAAGTCTTACTATGTAACCTTGATTGATTTGCCACTCACTATGTAGAGTAGGCTGGGCTCAAACCCAATGGAGAGCCATCTCCTCCTGCTTTCTGAGTGGTTGATTAAAGGTGATTGATTGGTGAAAAAAATCTTAAAAGAAAAGAAAGGACCTAAATATCCTGAAAGTCTAGGTTTCCAACAAGTTCCCGGAGCTGTTCTTGGGGTAGAGGGGAGTGAGAAGATAATTGTATCATCTGATTCATACAGTATTTACAGAGTAGCTTTCAAGAAAAAGGGGGTAAATTCTAGGTAATTTAGGGTTGTTTTTGTAAATGTTAGCCCTACACAAGTTAGGTTTATTGAGGCAGCATTATGAAAGGGGCTTTATGGATGGGTTTAGCAGGTTTTACAAAGATTTATTTATTAATACATAGAAATATGTATGTTACTACTCTGTGTGTTATGTATGTGCACTGTGTGCTTATACAGAGGCCAGAAGAGGGCACCAGAACCGCTGGAACTGGAGTTATGGAAGGTTGTAGGTCATTATGTGGTGCTGGGAACTGAACCTCAGGTCTTCAGCAGCAGAAGTCAGTGCACTTTAGAGTTGAAGTCCTTCTCCAGTCTCTCTAGGAGATTTATAATGGAACTTTGGTATTTAAACAGTAGTTGGCTAGGCTTTTTTTTAAACCTTGAATGGGGTTGATGAAATGTTGTGTAGTAATGAAATAATTGCTGGGGCCTTATAGTGTGCTTAAACTTTTAATTTTGTTGTGGAGACATTTGACACTCAAATGCTGTAAAATTACTCTATTGACTCAGAATTTTCTTTGGAGTTTTGAAATAAGTCAGGATCTTTATTTGAACACTATGGTGATTCTCATTCTGGAAAAACCACAAACTATAAATATCGGGACTGTGTGGGAAAAGAGCAAACAGATTACCTGAAACTGTCAGGTTTGTAACTAGACCAGTAATAAAAGTCATGAAGCTCAGATACATATAGTAAGGCTAACTTTCCATAGACCTTTCTTTGGGGTGCATGCCTTGGTGATTCTAGGTCTTCATTAATTCTCATATGTAGAATCCTTTTTAAAAAAATTAAAACTGTGTGTTCATGTTCTCACATGATGTATGGGAAGGGATGTACATGCTTCAGCCTGCACACAGAGGTCAGAGAATGGATGTTGGGACTTGGTTCTCTTCCCTCATCATTTGAATTCTGGAGATTGAGCACAGGTTGCAAGTCTTGGTAGCAAGTACCTCTATCAGCTGAGCGATCTTGCTGGCCCTATGGGAAGGTATTTATTTGATAAGATTCTCAGCATACTACTTTTGAAAGTAGTCTTCTGCCTTGCCATCTTTCTCATAATTTGCAAGAACATTGATGGCTGCAGAACATGCTAAAAAGAATGGGCTTCAGACAGTGCCACTTCTCCATGTGCTGCTGTTCCCACCTTGCAGTCACACCTGGAGGAACCCGTGGTACATAAGTGTGTACTATGACATATTTGAATTGAGAGATGTCAAGATGCAGCCATTGAAATGTCAGGGTTCTACTGTACTGTACTAGCTTGAGAGACACGATTCAGTGTTCCAAGGTTAAATGAGAATGATTACTCTTTAAATACTTAGTTGGTCTTTGCATATAGTAAGGAAGCAAAGAGGGGCTGGTTTAGCCCCCTGTTAAGTGTCTGCTTCTGTGACCTCGCCACCTGAGAATTGGTCTGTTGAATAGTGTGCCTGGAGCCTGGAGTGGTTTGGGAATTTGCTTCATTTGTTATGTGGTTATAGCGAGGGTTTATATTAAAATTCATCTGAGCATACAGTAAACAAAAAGAGCAACAGTAGCCAGTTGTCAGGGAAAAGACTGATGGGTAGAATAAACAGACTGCTTTCTGCAATATAAACAATCTGTTTTCATGATTTTTTTTCCCCTTTACTTTTTTTTTTTTTTTGAAGGATGAGTAGAACTTCCAAATCAGGAAGTTACTTAAGTGGGAGACAGCAGATCTGCTTCTGTGTTAATCACTTGGGCTTTGCACTAACGAAGACAAAACCTTAGTAGCTTAACACAACAGGAACGCATGGCCTGCTGCTGTGGTCGTGGTTGCAGGTGGTCTGGACGGGTGGTGCCCTTGACATTTTTCTGGCACGTGGGTCCCTCAGCCTGCAGAACATCCAGCCATAGAGATAGGAGAGAGTGGGCCTGTTTCTTCAGTCTCTGGTTTGTGACACATACTACTTCCAGATAGATACTAGGCTCAGAGATGAACCCAGTGGACATGCCTAGGTCAAGAATGGCTAGCACACCATGCCAGAAAGAGTTTGCATTTTGGTAGAATGAGGCCAAGAGAGAAATAACTATACTTAAACAATCAACTCTTCAGATTACCATGGTAAATACATGTTTATAGGAGAGAGGGGGATGGATATGGTCAATGTGTATTGTATGAAATTGTCAAAGAATTAATAAAAATACACATACTGATACCATGGCAATGATCATATCAGTATAGGGAATCACTGCCTTCGGTGGTTGTTTTAAAGCTTTTTTCCGGTTACTGCATGTTTGGGTATGTATGCGCTATGCTGTGCCTGTAGAGATCAGAGATCTTTGGGATTTGGTTTTTTCTTTCCATTGTGGGATCCAGGGGTTGACCTCAGGTCATGAGGCTTGCACAGCAGGCATGTTAGCCGCTGCGCCCTCTCACCTCTCTACTGTTTTCTGAGATAAGGTCTGCTGTGCAACCTAGCTAGCCTGGGACTCATGGCATAGGCCAGGCTTCAGACTTGTGGGCAGTTTTCCTGATTCTGCCTCCCAAATGCTACTGTTATAGTCCTGTTCTACCATAGTTGACTCTGCAATTGCCTTTTACATTTTTGTTTCTTGCTTTAGTTCAAGGATCAATAAAGTTTCTCTAAAAAGAAATATTTCACCGAGTAGTGGTGGTGCATGCCCTTAATCCCAGCACTTGGAAGGCAGAGACAGGCGGATTTCTGAGTTCGAGGCCAGCCTGGTCTACAGAGTGAGTTCCAGGACAGCCAGGGCTATACAGAGAAACCCTGTCTCAAAAAACCAAAAAAAAAAAAAAAATTTTTTTTTTCCAGAAGTTGGGGGCCCTGTTTATCATCCATTGTGCAGTTCCTCTTAAAAATGTATACCCACCCTTGCCTGCTGGGCCTGAAAAATAATTATTAAAATTTTTAAAACTAAGAGCTAAGTTTAATGATTTGAAGCCTGAGTCATACTAAATCTACCTAAATTAAAATATACCGAGACATCCCACTCCTCACCTTGATGTGTTTATTTATTTATCTAATTGATTGATTGATTGGTTGATTGCCTGGAACTCACCAAGTAGGCTGCTAGTGATCTTCAGGCATCCCAACTGTCTCTGTCCTGAAGTCTTGGAATTACAAGTGGGTGCCACCATCCATGCTTGCCTTTTTTCCTTGGGGGCTCTGGGAATGAAACTCAGGTCCCCATGATTGCTGTGCTCTTAACTGACAGCTGTCTTCCCAGCCCCTACTGATGCTTTACTGTAAAAATGTCTTTCACAAAGTTATGGCACTTTACCTAGACTTGTCAATATTTCAAGTTTTGAAACATAATTCATCTGGTTTAGAAAAAGTTGGGTTCTGATTCTTAATCACAGCTAATGTCACTTCAGTTCTCTTCATTGTATGGAACTTAAATTGGAACCAGACTCTTCAAAGTGGTTTTATTTTTCTCTGCTAGTATTATACTAAATATATTACCTAGAAAAACTTGTAAAATTATGGTTAGATTTGAAACTTTTTATATACTAAAACATACTGGATACTATTTGATATTTGTGTTAGCTTGGATGGCTTAAAATTATCTGAAAATTCCCTACAAAGGTGTTAGTGACTTCAGTGTGAGACTAAGCCTAGTGTGCTGCCGAAGCAGGTCAGTATGTTTTAGAAGTTCAGTCAAGTCCAAAAGATATTTAAAAAATAGGCATCTACCATTCCAGAAAGAGAGTTTTTAACTGCTGTTTAAAAGCACCCCCTCTACCAGTTCTCTACTAATAATAGGGTACATTTTCTGTGATTCTTAAATGGCCTTAAAACTGGGTCACTGACACATGAAAATAATAACTATATATTTATTTAGCAGCTATTTAATAATGAAAGTTCCTTTATGTAATATACCACCAATGAGCCCACACAGGGCTCTAGATGAAAATTCTAGTTTCTTTGAAGAAGTCAGTTTGTGACCTTT
>JADRCD010178060.1:0-27759 GCA_019843815.1 Montemys delectorum
AAAAAAAAAAAAAAAAAGCCCTGTGAGGCCCTGCCTGGTCAGGTGCCATTCTTGTCTTAGCATCCAGGGAAGATACTTGGGCTGCCCATCTGCCAGGCCGTATTGTATTTCTCATCTCCAGGATCTTGAATGTTTCCTCAACAACTTTTTATAACTGTTCACCATTATTCACATTTTTCTCCAGTAGGCACACTGAAAACATTTATTCTTAAGAGGCAATCTATGTGAATTTGAGGCAAGCCCAGTCTACAGAGTGAGTTCTAAACCAGCCACAGCTACATAGTAAGACCCTGTCTCAGGGAAAAGGAAAAAAAAAAAAAAAAAAAAAAAAGCAACCAGGTGCTAGTACAAGATTGGAGAGACAGTGAGCAGGTAAGGAGAGAGAGCCCAGAGAGTGCTTAGGCTAGGATCCACAGGAAAACTTAACAGTATGATGGCTTTCATGGTCCCTGGAGGAATTTTAGTCTGCTCACCAGCCCTCAAGGGTGTAAGAGTCAGAGTGTCATGTTTGAAAAGTGGAATGTGGGTTAGCCTGAAGAGATGAATACTAGAAGAGACTTCTGGTAAGACAGATAAGAAATAGATTCAACTGAATAAACAAATTCTGTTTTCTCTAGGCAATAGGTTGGATGAATAGAGAGAACCCTGGACTCAGACACTCTCAGCTCATTTCTTCTTCCTTCAACTTGATGAGCTTTTATGTTGCTAAAATAAAAATCTGAGCTACACTTACACTTTACAGATCCTAAAGACTCTTCTGATTTTTAGAGGTATATGAGTGTGTTGTATGCTTTGGGTAACCCAGATTATAAAGCATTTTAAACTTCTACATAGTACTGTTGTATCCCCATCAGAGCCCTCTGACAATTGCAGGCCAGAAAGGGAAACTTCCAAATAAGGCTCTATGAGTCTGGGGAACAAAAGGGAAACAATAACTAAAAAGCAAGTGTAGCCTTTGCCCTGGAATGAAAAGAATGCAGTCTGTTGGTTGACCTAAAGGTTTCTGTTTTATTTCATATTTAGGTGCAGTGGTCAGCTCTGACCATGCTTTCCAAAGAAATTTCTTTTAAGACTTTAAAATATTTGCACAGTGTTAGGATGATTGTATTATCTTTGCAGAGCTCTGTTCAGTTTTACTTACAAAACTAATTGTGTATATGTGAAATGCTGGAAAACTAAATTCAGAGAAATTAATCTAGGTTCACAAATGACCATGGGGGACATTCAATTTATGCTTATATCTAATAGAAGCACAAACATTGCAAGGTCATTGCATGACATTCTGGAACCCTCCAGAAATGTACCAGAGACCTGGGAGGTGAGAGACTCTCAGGAAAGACAGGGCATCAAATGAGGGATGGGGTTGCCATCCCACAGTTAAAACTGTGATCCATAATTGTTCCTGTCTGAAAGAACTGCAGGGATAGAAATGGAGAGGAACCTGAGGAAAAGAAGGTCCAGCAAAAGGCACAAAATGGGATCCAGCTCAAGGGGAAGCCCCAAGGCCTGACACTGTTACTGAGGCTATGGAACGCTCACAAAAAGGGACCTAGCATGACTGCCCTCTGAAAGACCCAAGAAGCAGCTGAAAGAGTCAGATGCAGATATTTGCACCCAACTAGTGGACAGAAGCTGCTGACCCCTGTGGTTGAATTAGGGAAAAGCTGGAAGAAGCTGAGGAGGAAGGCAACCCTGTAGGAGGACCAACAGTCTCAATTAACCTGGACCCCCAAGATTTCTCAGACACTGGACCACCAACCAGGCAGCCTACACCAGCTGATATGAGGCCCCAAACATATATACAGCAGAGGACTGCTGGGTCTAGGTTTAGTCAGAGATAATGCACCAACCCTCAAGAGACTGGAGGCCCCAGGGAGTTTAGAAATCTGGTGGGGTAGGGAGTGGGGGGTTGGGACATCCTTGTGGAGATGGGGTGGGGGTGGGGGTGGAGGGATAGGGGGGTTGGGGCTGGGGGCGGGGAGGAGGTATGGGATGTGGAACAGTCAGGGTGGACCAGGAGGGGAATAAATCTGGAGTTTAAAATAAATAAAAAATAAATGAATAAATAAATAAATGATTTTTAAAAACATAAAAGAATGGTAAAGTAACCATTTCATTCACTGATAATACACACACTGCCATTTTAAACTGTGATTCTCAGAATTATATCCAAGAATGAGGAAATCCTCTATAGATAAATGAACAGGGTGGAGTGCATAGCAAGTATCCTAGTCACCTTGAAGGCTCACAGATGAATTTTTGACTTCTGATTTAAAGTCTAAAATAAGGGGTAGAGGATCAGTGGTTGAACACACATGTAGCAGATGTAAGCTCCTAGATTTGATCCCTAGCACTACAATAAGTAAAATAATAAGGTTAGTACAGGAATTGAATATTAATCAAAGATGGGCTTTATTTTCTTAATGATTCATTTTTTTTATTTTATATGTATGAGTATTTTGCTTGCATATGTGTCTATGTACCATGTATGTGCCTGGTGCCTATAGAAGTCAGACGAGGACATTGGAACCCCTGGAATTAGAGTAGCAGATAGTTGTGAACCACACCATGTGTGTGGCTGGGAATCGAACCCAGGTGCTTTGCAAGAGCAAAAAGTACTTCTAACCTCTGAGTGTTCTCACCAGCCCCCAAAGATGAGGTTTAAAGAACTAGAAATAATAATAATAATGAATTTATCATGAATATATAATGAGGTTCTAATTGATGGTTCTAGTTGCTGCCTGGGGAAATAGGTCTTAGATTCAGATTGTGGCTGTGGAAACAGCATATGTGTGTTGGTGAAGGAAGCAGGTAATGCTGAGATGAGATATTAGCCACCTTGACCCAAAAGAACTCAAGCCAGGACAGCCCTTCACAGTGTCCCACATGGAGTCCAGATGTTCAGATCCTTCTCTTTCCATCGTCCAGTTGTATAAGTTAGGAACGTTTAGGGAGAATTTGCCTTTTAGCAATCATTCTCACTATTTCCTGTATGGATTCTGATTACCTCAAAACAAATTATTTTGGTTTTCCAATATTTCCTTTTTTGTTTGCTCTCAGGAAGTTGGTTCCATGGCTGATCACAGGTCTTACTCACACATGGCCTGGTTGACTTGGAGGTCAGGTCTGAGTCTCATTCTCTTCCACTGCTTACTGTAGATTTCACTGGGGCTTGTTTCCTTGGACTTCATCTAGCCAGGCTTTTCCCCCACCTCTTCTGTGCAGATGGCAGGGTGGGGAATGTTGGGGTCCAGGAATCGCCTCACCAACCACATGAACACCAATCTCAGTCAGACAGGAATAGGTTATTGAGCATATGCCCCAGGACTGGTGGTCAACCAGGGCTATTGTCCAGATTCTGGAACTGAACCATGACATTGAGTTAAGATTTTACGGGTTTTTAAGACCCAAATCCACAAACATCTCTGCTAAGTTATTTCACTAATCAGGATTTAGGGGTGGGGGATTTCCTTAGGAACATGTCTTTGTTGTACACCTATCCTGCTCCCATTGGTTGTGGTATTCAACTGTGGCAGGGGACTGGCCTTGTGCTAATATTTGTGTTCTGACTTGTCTACCAGGATGGGACTTGTCTAACATTTATGTCTTAACTTGCCAATCAGGATGTCAGTTACCCACATACATGCCTTTTCCTTCCAAGTAGTATGTCAATTCCCAGGGAGGTCTTGGGAACTTAAATTTACTACTCAAAATGGAAGTATTGTTCCAAATAGTTTCTTATATTGGTGTAGGCATCTCTCTTATGTTGGGGTCCATCCATAAGGGGCAGCTTATAAAGGCAAAGACCATAAAAGCTTATACATAGATGCAGGAAGTGCTGTTGGGTGGCTGGTTCGGGTCCAAGCTTATCGTGGGTTACTATACAAAACAGTTCTACTGACTTCTATCATAATTGGTTTCCATGTGCACAGAACGTAACAAAATATGTAATCAACCTTGGTGTTAAAAGATTCCTAGTAAGAGCAGAAACATTTGAGAAAGTCTCCTTATAATGACAGGCTAGCCAGGTAACTGTTATATAGGCCTTAACATTCCATCTAGGCCTTAATATTTTACTTAGGTCCTAACAGGGAGGCCATGACATAGCTTGCTTCACAGAGGGCTAAATACTGAGCTTCCCTTGAGTCCTACTGCCTGATGAGTTGTGAAGAGAGTGTTTCTGTCTCTTAGACGACTCATTCACTGTGGTCTTACCACATCTAGTCTGAGGCCCCTAAACAGGACCTAGTCATTCGTCGGCTCCTGGTTCTGGATTATATTCCAACCTTCAAAATGCCTTACCTCCTTTACTCAAGAGACCACTTGCTCCAAGCCAGCACAGTGCCATTTGATGGTATGTCTGGTATCTCTTTTGATTAATTTTGTCAAATACTAATTTGTGACCCTTTGAAAGTTTAGCACTTTCTTCATATTGAGGTTTTTTTCCTATTGCCTTTTCTTCCCTGCATGTGAATCTGGTTTTTCCTGTACTTAGAGTTGGATCTTTTCAGACCTTATATGTTAAATTAAAAATAGTTTTATTTCTCAGAATTATTTTAGAGAGACTCTGAGTAAATGGTTCTTGTTGGTTAACTGGATTTTTCCATAGTGTTCAGTATTGCAGATGATCAGTATTTTGCATCCTTTGTTAGTCAGGTTTTCATTGCTATCACAATAAGCTTATCAAGAGGAACGATTTGTTTTACTTCATAGCGTTGACCGTCCATGGTCATTTGGCCTGATTGCTTTTGGGCCCGTGGTGAGGCTGCATATTATTATGGGAGCACATGCAGGGCAAAGACACTCACCATACCTGGATGTGAAGGAAGGGAAAAGAGGAAGAAACAAGTATCTCACAGTGACCTTTAAGGCCAGGTCCTCAGTGACCTAAAGGCCTGGCACTAGCTTTTGTCACTTAAAAGTTTCATACCTCTCTAGTAGTGTCAGATAAGGACAATATATATGGACTATATTCCAACTATATGCTGGAAGACTGTGTCCCAGATAGCTGAGTATTTTGGAGCCATAATGATTTTGCATCTTGAGATGAAGTGTGATTGCCGGCTTTTTGTTGCCCTCCTCCCCCCAGCAGCAGTCCTGATCTGGAGATTCAGTGAAGAGAGTTTTACAGCTTCAGGGACTTCCTTCTGCCCTGCCAGGCTCAGGTCCTGCTGCAGGCTGTGCACTACAGGTCAAGAATTTGGGGCAGAGGCGTGAGTTGTCTGTATAGAGGGAGAGACCTCAAACGCATGATAAGCCTAAGGCTATGAGCTTCCCCTCAGTATCACGTCATGGAATTTGAATTCAGGCATGAATTCCACAACTCACAAGACAGCGGCACTGAACATCAAGAGCATTAATTAATTTGATAAAATCAGTCTTTTAAAAACTACATTCAAGGGGCTGGAGAGATGGCTCAGTGCATTGGCTGCTCTTGTTGGAGGAGTTGGGTTGGATTTGCAGCACCTAGATTGCAGTTTCCTGTTGTCTGTAACTCCGGCTCCAGGTGATCTGATGCATGTGGTACACTTATATACAAAAAACCTCATACACATAAAATAAATCTTATAAAAGAATTCATTCGGCCTCTTTAACTTTTATCGATGAGCAAATTCTTGTGACTCCTCCACTACATAAGCACTTTCTTCTTACTAGTTAAGAGCATATTTATGGATTATTGTTGTTATTCTTGGATTAATTTCCTGACTTCCTTATTTACTGAAGGATCTTGAGCTCGTTACATAATTTCTTGCTTTATTTTTCTCTTTATATGAGTTTCTAGAACAATATAAGTTAGTATAGTCTCAACAGATATTTGAAGAGATTAACAGTAAATGTTGAAGTTGTAAATTTCTTCACACACTCTTTTTCTCTTGTCTCTGCTTTCCTTTGATTTCCACCATTTCAGTTATTTTCTTTCTTTCTTTCTTTCTTTCTTTCTTTCTTTCTTTCTTTCTTTCTTTTTGTTTTTGTTTTTTTTTCGAGACAGAGTTTCTCTGTGTAGCCTTGGCTGTCCTGGAACTCACTCTGTAGACCAGGCTGGCCTCGAACTCAGAAATCTGCCTGCCTCTGCCTCCCAAGTGCTGGGATTAAAGGCGTGCGCCACCATTGCCCGACTCAGTTATTTTCTTTGATATGTGACACTCCATCTCTCACCAGATATTACCCATACTTTTGCTTCCATGTTTCTTCCTTTGCTGTTTATTGATATGATAAAGAAATATATTCATTTCTTATTGACCCTGACAAACTACCATACTTTTAGTGGCTCTAAACACACATCTGTTACTTCCATTGTACATTATAGCTGATCTATATGGGTTCTTTCTTCTACCTGTCTCCATCCTTTCAGCCCCTTAACACTAGGTAGGAGAGAAAGGGACCCCTGAATATAATTTCTTTTTGTTTTTTTCTTCAGTCACGACTACTATCAAACAACAAACAAACCTCCCACATGGTCAACCATGCCCATTGGGGCTCTAACCTTTATATACCCTTTGAAAAGTTCCCAGAATTCCAAATGTTACATAATCACAGGAACTATCTGCAGCTGACAAAACCACGCCTCTACTAGAGCATGAAGCAAATCATAGTCAGCTGCTGGGGACAATCTGAAGTAGCCCATATTGTACACCTGGGTTTCAAATGAAAACCTATTCTTATTATATAATATTTCTGTGTTTTTTAAAGAAACCAAAATTCTTACTACAATACATCACTCCAGCCTCTGGTCTTGTCATATCTCTTTGCTGTCTTTGTTACTCTTGCTTTGCTATAAAAGACCCAGGTAGTAACACTGAACGCACCAGACAGTCCAGTACAGTTTCCACCTTAATCTCATCTTAAACATGTCTGCTTCTCATGTTGGAGAGTGAGTTATAGACATCCTTAGAGAACCAGTGCTCAGTGTACTACAGGGAGGAGCATTGTAAGCCTAATTAAAGCCTAGAGGTGTCCTAAACATAGAAGAATAAACCCAGAATCAAGCAGCTATTTCTTCCCGTGGTGCTGGAAAAAGTTACAGAGGAGTTGGGGACTGTGAATTGAGTATTAAAGAATAGAAAGGTATTTGTTGGGAAGTGGGTGGGAAGTAAAGTGGTGAAAGATTCCAGAAAATTTGAGGAGCAGTTAGGTCTAGTTTTTTTTTTTTTTTTTTTTTTTTTGACACAAAATGCCACTATGCCCTCTACGCTGGACTCATTCAAACCTCCTGAACGATAGGATTATGGGTATGTGTCACCAGTTTTTGCTGGAGAAGTTAGATCTTAGTGTTGCTAGGACATAGGGCATGTTCAGGAGGAGTGGTAGACTGTTGCAGGATATTTGAACCTGTTCTAGTTAGGGTGTGGCTCAGTCCTTAGTACACTTTTAACCCTTCTGGTTGGAGTACAGACACATCCTTAGTTCTCGTCTTTAGTCACAAACAATGCAGGTAAAGTTGGTTTGTAGAAGGGAGCAGCCATGTTTGAAAGTGATGTCTAATTGGGTGGCAGAAAAAGTGATGAATCAGAACGATTTGACAGATTAGGATACGCCCAAATCTCACCAGAAGAGAGAGGAAAGGGAAGTCATTTTGAGACATATTTGAAAGACAGATAGTACAGGAGCAAGAGTACAGGAATACAGTAGAGAGTTTGTGGAGAGCAGTGCAGTACAGTTGAGAGGGAGAGTGGAGCAGGACAGGGAGGGAGGAGGAGACAGATTGAAGAGAAAACAAGCCAGAGAATGAGGATCAGAAGATTAGAAAAGATAGCTAGAGTTAGTTTGAGGCCAAGCGGAGCAATTCAGGAGAAGCCTAGAGAAGCCAGATTGAATCAGTTATTGTGGAGAGGAGTTTTGAGCGACAGCATCTGAGTTGACCACCTAACTAGTGATCTGCAAGAGCTAGAAAGGGCGAGCTTATTCAGCAGTAAGTCTGAGGCTGAAAACATTCCAGGCCTAGATAAGATTGTATAGAAGCTAGAAGCTTCCAGGACTGGGCCTAGGTTAACAGATGGAGGCAGTAAGCCTCCAAGATAACATTTACTACAGGAGAATCAAAGTTACTTTTACAGAAAGCAAGGAAATGTGTACGTTAAACCAGGAAGGTGTCATGATAACAGATTTAAAATCACTGCTGTGAAGAGGGGCAGAACAGTGAAATTACTTGAGTGGGTTTTTAATGTTTTTGTCCAGTGATATAAGCAATACATGCTCATTTTCTAGAAAATGAAGAAACTAAAAGTTTTATAATCCTGCCACCCAGGGATAATGACTTGATGTTTCTATGTATTTACATTTTATATACACAAACATCCATACATAAACACTTTTACATAATTAAACTATACTTGAGATGGAAGACGTGGCTCAGTGGTTAAGAACACTTACTGTTCTTACAGAGGACTGAGGTTGAAATTCTTCTTACCTTTGGGTACAACACCCAAAACATAAAAAATAAATTGTAACACATGCACATGCACGCACGCACGCTCTCACGCACAGTATATTCAAATTCTTTTTTTTTTTTTTTTTTTTTTTTTGGTTTTTCGAGACAGGGTTTCTCTGTATAGTCCTGGCTGCCCTGGAACTCACTCTGTAGACCAGGCTGTCCTGGAACTCAGAAATCTGCCTGCCTCTGCTTCCGAAGTGCTGGGATTAGAGGCATGTACCACCACTGCCTGGATCAAATTCAAAATTTTAACTGGAACAGTATATCCTAACATTTCTTTTTGTAAATACTCCCAAATACTCCTAGCCCCTCCATATCATTCTAGTATATATAACATTATTATAATGTAATCTTTCTAGTGTTAGATCTAATGTGTCTCTGTTTTAAATAATAATTAATGCAGAAAATGTGCTTATATGTTTAAATACTTCTTTGGGGTAGAAGTGAGTCTCCTTTTATTATTTTCAGAGACTTAAGACTAGAAAAGTATATCCCTGCATCTAGAAGAAGAAGGGCTCAAGAAGCAGTTCATTCATCTTAAGAATGTAAACTTCTGAGTATTCTTCTGTGTGAGGATTTATTTGGATACTACAGACCAAAGGCACGTTTAGCAAAGAATCAGTATGTTTCATTTTAAGAGGGGAAGGCAGGAGGGTTTGGAGGAGTAGGATGGCATTGGAAGTCTCATGTTTGCCAAAGTACAAGAAAGAAGGAGCCTATACGGACTATGAGCACAATACACATCTTCTATAGCTTGTCATACAAGCCTGGATTCCTATAGGCCGAAGAGGCTGAACTTGGTTCATTTAAGGAGAAAAGGGATTTTGAGTGGCATGATAATTCTTGTGAGAAACAGGAGTTGTCAGGAGGGTTGGAGAGAGAGCACGGCCAGGAGCAGTGCTGCAGTGCTGCACTGAATTCATGCAGAATCAACGCAAGCAGGACTCATTGCTGCAGGCTCCCAGATGGTGGCGTGTGCACCACCTGCAGTTGGCACTGGCATCCTCAGGGGCTGGGTCCTCAGAAGGATGGGCTTAGCAGGAAATAGCCTGGCTACACTTAGCCTGTCTCAGTATAGGTTGAGGGTAAGCATACACCAGGCTTTGGGACGTAAAATTTCTCTTAAAATTCTCATTACTGTTGTTGATTCATTTTGTTGATGTGATTGGGGACATAAGTTTTCTAAAAGTTTGGCTGTGACTGTGAGGAATGGCACATTCTTAATATAGCCTAGGTTAAACCTCTCCTACCTGAAAATCAAAAAATCCAGGGCTAAGCCCTTCTTAGGGCATTTCAGGTTTTAGGTTTTCAAATGAGGGATACTCAGCCCGTGAAGTCTTTGCAAATATTTCAAAATCCAAAAAATCATAAAGTCAAAGCACTTCTGGTGTTTGAGATAAGGGATACTCAGCCCGAATTTCCCATATGCCAGGGGATGATAATGAGCAGGTGGGAAAGGAACATACTAAACAGCAGGATGAAGGGAAGAAAAAGTTGAACTGAGTTAATAAGGAGAAGTAAAATAAAGTTAAAAAAAAAAGCCAAAATAATTAATAGTGTTATAAATATTCCTAAGCTAAGTCTACATAGAAAATCAAAATCAGCAGTACCAGAAGAAGCCGAATGCAAAAACAGAAGCTTCAAACAGGACAAATAGAGACCCTAAATGTACCATGTACTGATTTTTAAAAACCCCAATTTTTGTTAATCTTATGCACCAGAAAGTAGAATGAAAATAAAAAACCAGAAAAAAGAGAATTTATTTAAAAACATATTATATTAGAAGATATTTACTGCCCAGGTTTTCTGACTTGACAGTGAGGTACACTGATTGTGAATTTGGATACACACAGGAGCTGGTGGGTAACATGAGTATGTTGAAGAGAGCAGGGGTGAGGGAAAAGGCCTGCCTTGTCTGAAGGCAGTCAGAGTTCTA
This sequence comes from Montemys delectorum, assembly GCA_019843815.1. Classification (NCBI taxonomy): domain Eukaryota; kingdom Metazoa; phylum Chordata; class Mammalia; order Rodentia; family Muridae; genus Montemys; species Montemys delectorum. The sequence continues at coordinate 10,368 of JADRCD010178060.1, forward strand.
CATTTTGAAGCAAACATTTTTGAAGACTGTGTAGCAAGTGAATTTAAAACACAAAAATATGGACAGTATAAATAATCTACTTAATATGTTTATGGAGCAAGTAATATACTTTTTGTCCTAAGTATAAGGGGTGTTGATAGAACTGGATCATGTACTTTGTCACAGAAAACAAAATAAACATAAAAATTATGATTATTTGCAAATACCTCTCATCTTTCTTTCCTTTTTTTTTTTTTTTCTTTTTTGGTTTTTCGAAATACCTCTCATCTATTCCAGTGAAATCAGCAACAAAAATGATTATGCAGAAAGTACCATGGAATTAAGAGACATTCTTTTTTGTATTTCTGTTTTGTTTTCAGTGTCTCACTATACAGACCAGGCTGGCCTTGAACCCTGATTTGCCTGCCTCTAGTATGGGGCAAACAGCATCTGCACTAGCATATCAATCTGGAATTAAGAGACTCTTTTTTTTTTTTTTTGACTGTCTCATTTTACTGTTTTGTGTAATCCAGTTTAAGATCATCAGCGGGTAAGAGACACTCTTAAATAATCTTCATCCCAAAAGGAAGTCAAGATAGGAGTTATAGATTCTCTTGTAATAAATTGAAGAGTTTGTAACAAAATCTTCAGAAGGAAACCAAAGCTGAGGTAAAGTGATTAATTATAGATGCATTTATTAATATAAGAAAGACTATGAGTGAACTATTCAGTTATAAAACAAAAAAGGAAACTAATAATAGTAAAAATGTAAAGAATAAATAGAAACAAGAGGATAGAGAAGTAAAACCAAATATTATGGGTTAAAAAGTCAGAAATTGAAAATTATCCCCAATTAAACAAAATATTGGCTGAATAATGGTGCTACATGCCTTTGATCTCAGTAATTTTCTTTTAAAATACACATTCACAAAATTATTTCTAGCCAGGCAGTGGTGGCACATGCCTTTAATCCCAGCACTTGGGAGGCAGAGACAGGTGGGTTTCTGAGTTTGAGGCCAGCCTGGTCTACAGAGTGAGTTCTAGGACAGCCAGGACTACACAGAGAAACCCTGTCTCGCAAAAAAGAAAAAAAACAAAAACAAAAACAAAATTCTAAGACAATATAAAGGCTACAATATAGTCATATATATTGATTTATTTTTCCATTTATTTTGTGTGTGTGCCCATGCATGCATGCATGTGTGCATGCCACAGTGTATATGTAGAAGTCAAAAAACAACTTGCAGGACTTGGCTCTTTGCTTGCACTATGTGGGCTCCAGGGATTAAACTTGGGTTGTCAGATTTGATCTCAAGAGTCCTTACCGTGGACTCATTTTACTGCTCCTTAGCACATTACTTTGATATTCATGAAGTAAAATCTTTTTAAAAAATTGCTTAAATCATGAAAAAGGAAACTCATTCTAAGAGTAAGAGTTTGTAAGCTAAGACAAATACATAAAAATATAAATAGCCTTTTTTTCTGTTCTGGTTGAGTATACCTTTTCTAAAACGCAGAGAAGAGTTCCCGATCTCAAATTTTGAAATCCATAAGTGAACTTTATCTGATAATCTGACTGTGGTGATGCGTATCTGTAATCCCAGTACTCAAAGGTTGAGGCAGAAGGATTAGGGAGTTCAAGACCAGCCTAGGCTACTTTGGACCTGGAACACACAAATATACTTCTACCAGGTGAGGATTCTTAATCGGTAACCCACTTTGGAGCATTCCAGGGTTTTGGGTTAGGGATATGTTCCGGGCAGTAGGCAACTAGCACTGTAAAATGAAAGGAAAAAAAATTCCATTTTACAAATCCGAAGTGAACTAGGTATATATTTAAGTAGATATTACACAATATAAGGTTAAGAGTATCAGAACTGCTGTGGTCCTAGAAGAGCTGAAATAGTACACAAACTCCACAGTACTTCAGGCATGCAGCTGTGATGTGCTACCATCTCTCCAAATGGACTAATGTCAGACCAGTTTCTCCTCAGACATTTTCATTAGAAAAAAAAAGTTCTTAATAGTCAAAGCTCAACAAAAAAGTATCTTTCATTTGGGCCTCTTCTTATGAATAAGTAATATTAGGGAAGATGGAGTGATGAGGATAACAGTATGTCTGAATTTTAGAGTTTTTGTATATACTAATTGACAAACTTGATTCAGAAAGAGAAAGAAATTTAAAACAAAGTTAGTAGTTATTCCCTGGGATCTCACAGTTACAATGTTAGCATATGAATTGAGGCTTTGAGCTCATTGCAATGTAGACAGAACACAAGTACATACCTACGGGAAGACTTTTTTTTTTTAATCAAAACTGACCTAATTATAGATTTATCTCTTTATAGATATAGATCTTGTGATTTAATATAAGATTTTGAGTGATAGATAACTTCATACTGTCCCTGGATTGAAACAGAGTTGATGGTTCTCTGCAATTTGGAATAAGTATCTTAAAAGGTCCTAGTCCTGTTGAAAAACAAGGATAGAGAAAATGCAAATGGATATGAGTAAAGTGATCAGAAGTCCAAAAATGTTATATAATGTAACTTATATAACACAGAGGTAAGTATATTAAATATGTAATATATGATGTATATTATACAATTATATAAATGTAAGTTAAAGTAGGATTTGGCTATTTGCATCAATAAAAACTTAAGTAGATTAAAAAGCTTTTATTTTGATTTTGTTTGGGTTCTTACTGAGAAATGAGCATCACCCTGTATTCAGGGACACAGTATTAGGATTAAATTTGATGACAAGTGACAACTGATCCCCTACAAATGAATGGCTTAAACAAGATGCGTGCTTCTCTTGAGGACTTGTGTCTGTGATCCAGGGTGGGTATGATACCTGACAATGGTGAGTCATGATTCCTGGTTACTTCTAACTCCACCATTGTGTGAGAGTTTGAGGTCCAAAATGGGATAGTTTAAGTAGGATAAAGTAGCGGGACAAGGAAAGAAAGCAAACAAAAGGAATGAGTTTATACTGTCTGTTAAAGTACAGCTTCTGGAAAGTTCTATCCAGTTGGCCAGAACCAACTCCTGGCAACATCCAGATATAAGTGAGGCCTAAATGTGTCACGGGAACCATGTTCCCAACCAAAAGTTATACTCCTGAGGAGGAAGGAGAGAATCATGTGTTATGGCAGTTGAGTATCTGGAGGTAAAAATAACTAACTATACATTTCAGAAAATTAAAGCATATTGAAATTGTTTACCAGGAAGACATGATATAAATGAGTAATTGTGTTACTCAGAAGGCTGAGCCAGGAGGACCATGAGTTCTAGGCTAACCTGGACTGTATATAGCAAGATAATGTTTCAGCAATACACAGGAAAAAAAAAAAAGAAAAAAAAAAAAAAGAAAGACAGGAAGAAAGAAAGAAAAAGAAAAAAAAAAGCTGTACAGAAAAGTTTGAATAGCTATAACAGACAACAAAGAACTATCATTTGTAATGAGAGAGGCAGCAGATGCAGAGAAGCACTTAGTGAATAAAAGACTTTAGCTCAATCCCTAGCACCCATTAGGTTGCTGAGTGTGGCAACATGTGCATGTAGGAAGTGAAAACAGGAGGATCTTGGAGCTCACTAGGCAGCCAGTTGAACTAATCTCCAGGTATATGACAAAAAAAAAAAATACTGTGAAGACTAATAGATTTCCAGTGTCCACCCCTGACTACTGTAGGTACACATACTGACTACATTACACACATACACACACACACACACACACACACACACACAAAGACTAAGATAAAAACAGCAAGTGAGATACAAATGTTAACTTGATTAAATGTTACATAGTATATATGTATCTTGAAACATTACATTCCCCATTAGTGTGAAATTTTTATATTTTTAATGTAGCAGTGAAAAATAAACTTAAATTGTAAAGCAAGATAATATGGTACAGGTAGCTTCTACTTGGACAAATGTAGCACTCTATGGATAATATAAAATTCCTTTAATATAGGAACTTATAAACAAAATCTGTAGCCAAAGCCGAAATGCTGAAGATCAATAGGCATTAACAATAAACAGTTCAAATGCAGAAGAAATGAAAGAAGAAAAGAGATTCAACATAGTAGTCATGGAAATGCAAGATAAAGAAAACTTTTTTTCTCCATGCAATGGGCTGTTGAGGGACTGAGAGGGACACTGTTCCCTGCCAGTGTCCTGTGAAGGATTGTAATCTTTTTGAAAAGTTATCTGGCAGTACTGTTCTGATTGAAAACGGACAGGGTGTGATGGCCCCTTCTGCCCTTAATCCCAGCAATCAAGAGGCAGAGGTGGATGGATCTTTGGAGGTTCAAGGCCAGCCAGGTCCAGGCAAACCAGAGCAATATAGTGAGACTTTGTTTCAAAAAAACAAAGCAGACAAAAACCAAGCAAAGAACCATAGTTTGTTCACCAACTGTGCTTAAAACTTTATGTCATTGATGTGTGTGCCTCCTCCCTAAATGTGTCATGTTTATCAACTTGAGAGTCCAGGAAGAATGTATTTTTTAGAGCAGCGGTTTTGAACCTGTGGGTTGCAACCATTTTATATGAGACTACCAGAAAACACAGATATTTAAATTTCAATTCATAACAGTAGCAGAATTAAAGTTATGAAGTAGCAATAAAAATAATTTTGTGGTTGGGAGTCAGTGCAATATGATATGTACTAGAGGGTCATAGCATTAGGAAGGTTGAGAACTACAGTTCTAGGTTTCAATATTGTCTCTAATTGGGGCAATATTGTCTCCAGGGAAGGCATTTTGGTTTTGCTTTAGAAAGAGCTATTATTTTTGTATGTAAAGAGGTGAGGAATTTAGTGGTTAAGAATATGAATTTAGGAGCTGTGCATGATAGCACTGGTTATTAATTCCCACATTTGTGAATGTGAGATAAAAGATCAAGTTTGGGGCTATCCTGGGCTACATGAGATCCTGTCTTAAAAAAAAAGATTGAAAAAAATATATGAACTTTGAAGCCTACATTTTCTGGGTTTAAATCCCAATTCAAAGTTTGTAACATTGCCAGGCAGTGGTGGCGCACACCTTTAATCCCAGCACTTGGGAGGCAGAGGCAGGCCTCAGGATTTCTGAGTTCAAGGCCAGCCTGGTCTACAGAGTTCTAGGACAGCCAGGGCTATATAGAGAAACCCTTTCTCAAAAAGGAAAAAAAAAAAAAAAAAAAAAAAAAAAAAAAAAAAAAAGCCGTGAGTTCAAAGTGTGTAACTTTGGCCATGCTATCTGACCTAAGCGTGCATCAGTTTCCCCCTTGGTAAAATATGTAAAAACAGTAGCTATTGCATAGAGGCTTGTTATTGGTTGCTTGATTGGTTGAAGACATTTGCTCTTAAATTCCTGGGCTCAAGTGCACTTCCTGCCTCAGCTTTCCAAGCATCTGGGTCTACTAGCATATGTCACCAAGCCTGGCTGCAAAGAGTTTTGAATGAGTGAATGTTTGTAAATGTATTTGTTCCAGTATAGATTTTACATGAGAAAGTTACATTTGTGTTTTTCTTAAATTTTGAAATATTAGTAAGTCAGAGGCTGAAGAGAAGAAGGTCATTCATTGTATTCTTTCAGTGGTAAAGTACTAAGCAATTGTTATTACTCTGAGAGCTTAATGTTGAAGAATGAAGTGAAACACATAATGTGTCTTCATCATTTCCTTGCGTCTGCGGTGGCACTGGAGTAAGCTAGCTGTAGAATGCAGAACACTGCTGATCCTTTCTTTACCAGAAGGGAACTTAAAGGCAGTTCTTCCTGCATCTTTGAACTGTCCCATCTTTGAACTGTCCAGCTACCAATATGTCTGCTTCCATGTCTGGATGTTTAGTGATTCAGACATCCTTCTAGGAAATAGAGGCTAAATACATGTCCACTAAAGTATGGTATTATTTCCAGACACTGCCATAATTCTGTCTTCCACCCCACGTGCTTTTCTGTAGTGTGACTTCACCACTTCTTCCATGGAGGGTGTGCATCTGGAATCTGGGCAGGTCTACAGCTGTCTGAGTTAGACAGATAGGGCAGAAGTGCTGTGTGGCTGCAGAGACTGGCTGTGAGAGGCTGTGCAGCTTCCTGTCTGCAGGAGCTCTGAGCCATTCTGTAAGGAACTTAGTTTCTGGGAGATAACCGTATAGGAGAGGTCACTAGGACAGCTCAGCTGAGTTCCATCTGACACCATCCGTGTTTGTGAGGCAGGCAGGATGTCCAGCCCACCCACAGCTCCAGATGACCACAAGCCAGTCAACTTTAGACTGGAGTCACATGAGCTAGAATCTAGGTGAGAACTGGCTAAACAAGGTCTCCCCAAATTAAAATTATGAGAACATAAGGTAGTTCTGTCAAGCTATGAGTTTATGGACATCTGTCCTCTAACAGTGGTAACAGATGAGACATGTAAGCTTAGCAATGCAGCCATGGTGAGACTATTCCATTGATGTTGGAAGAACTTTCATAGACACCCATCCTGAGCTGTTCGTTGTACCCAGAAATGCTGGCCTAATCATAGTTCTAGTGTGATTGGTATCCTGCCTTCCCTCTATTTAACAATATCTTGGGGCTGGAGAGATGGCTCAGCTGTTAAGAGCACTGACTGCTCTTCCAAAAGGTCCTGAGTTCAATTCCCAGCAACTACATGGTGGCTCACAACCATCTGTAATGGGATCTGATGCACTCTTCAGGTGTGTGTCTGAAAACAGCTACAGTGTACTCGTATAAATAAAAATAAATAATATTAAAAATGTCTTTTAATTGTTTTGTTTTATGCTAAATAGTGAATATAATTTTCCTTTTCCAGTTGTTGCTTAATAGTGTCTGCTGGAGTCCAAAGTCCTGTGTTTCTTTCAGTTGGGCTAGCGTATAGTAGACTCAACCTCCTTTTACCTGATTTTGCTTTCCATGCAAAATTATTTATGGTCAACCTTGATTCAAACATACTCTTGAAAGTCACAGAAAAAACCCTTAAGTTCTAGTTGCTCACCATGGTATTTCCCATTCTCGTACTCTATTGAGCCTGGATGTTAATCATTCCCTTAGCCATGCTGCTTAACCTATCCTCCTGTTAGTCATTTGCTCTACATCTTGATTGTCAGATTGATTGTAGAGTTCTGAGAGTGTTGAAATAACCCTTATCTAGCAGCCCTGTGTGTTTACATTCTTCACCTCCTTTTATCATAATTTGGGCATTATATTATCTCAAGTCATCAAGAGAAGGGAGAGTATAGTATAAGAGTTTGTAAAAGTAACCACATTCACTTAACTTTTATTACAGTGTATTATCATAGTTGTTTTATTTTATAATTGTTAATCTCTTATATGCATAATTTACAAATTAAACTCTATTATAGGACTGTATGTTTATGGTGATCTGGGGGCAGGGGCAGGTGGGGAAAGCATAGATAGGGTTCAGTATCTGTGGCTTTAATCTTCCACCAAAGGTCACCACGGCTAAAGGGAAACTAGGGGACACTAGTGTTCCGTTTCCTATCTGCCATGTTACTGTTAGTATACCATAATAGAGAACTGACTTAGCTTTGGTCAGACCTCATTTGAATACTTGTTTGATTTCCTGGCTTCTACCTCACTCTCTTCCCAGGGCCTCTCCATGGATAACCCTCTTCCAGGGTTAACCATGGATAACTCATGGTTTTTCTCCTTTCAGTAGGTAACATTGAAGCATTGACCTTGGTATTAATTGTTTAAAGAATATCTCAGGTCCAGGAAAGCGAGTTGGTGGAACTTCAGGAGACACTTTTGCTCCATGGATTTGATGGGTTATGATGTGTGGGACCAAGTGCTTCTGGAACCACCACACCTCTGCTATGAGGATAGGTAGTGTACTAACAAAGATGACTGAGAGAGGTAGGCAACAGCAAGAGACAGCAGTCTCAAGTTGTCCTGATGCTAGACTTTCAGTTGTACCAGCTAAAACCTTTTCTTTGTGTTGTTGCAAGCTTAAGTTGCATTTTTCCATTGTAAAAGATTTCTAACCCAGACTATATCAGAAGCATTCTAAGGTTCTAGGTAGTTTTGGAGTGATTTTTGGCAAATTAAAAAATCTCTGGGCAGTTTGTTGTGTAAACTAACCTTGAGTCCTATGAGGCCTTTTGGGGAGAATTAGTAATGCTTTGCTTTGACTGAAGAATAGAGGATCAGCAAGAAAGAAAACTACTCTATAAACCCAGAGGTTGTGCAGAAGAGGCAGTCAGTAATCTTTTGTGCAGAAGAGTTCTTTATTCTTTATTCTTTTACCGAGGACCTGGAACCGCTGTGTACAAGATAAGGAAGACAGATTTCAGCTTCAGATAAAGAAGGCTTGTCCAACTGTGAGCTGGTCAGCTCTGGATAAGCCTGGGCCTGACTTCTCTTTCACTCAAAGTGCTCGTTGGTGACTGGAACATGAGGATTCAGCAAATACCAGAAGTTACATGAATTGATATGAAAAATGAGGCTGCATCATTTCTTTTTCTTTTAGTTCTAAACTTACATGATTTAAAATTTTCTTAGGTATCAGAAGATTTACTGTGTGACCCTTAGGCAAATAGTGAAACCTCTTAGATCTTCAGTTTTATTATCTATTAGATGATGCTAATGCCATTTAAAAAAACAAAACAAAACTGGGAATAGAAGTACATGTCTGTAATCCCAGTTGCTGGGAAAGCTGAGGCAGGGGCCTCACAGATACATACAAGTGTTAGGGTCACCCTGGACAATTTAATAAGATCCTGCCTCAAGACAAAATGAACCAAAAGATGACCTTGTGTCAGTTGATTTTTATGAGCCTCAAGTGTGTGTGTGCGTGCGTGCGTGCGTGTGTGTGTGTGTGTGTGTGTGTGTGTGTGTGTGTGTGTGTGTGTGAGAGAGAGAGAGAGAGAGAGAGAGAGAAAATGCTCTGAAAAACCAAAGCACCTGACAGGGAATGTAGTTCATGGTGATCTTGATATACATAGCTCTACTGTGAGCCAGCATAGAACTCTATTGTGATCTGTACTAGTTAGCTCTGACTTGAATGGAGCATCATCACAAAACTGGGGGGTCATGCCTTCCCCATCTCTCCTTGAAGCAAGGCTGCATGTGGAGTAGGAGACCTTTTCATTCACTAAAGTACCCCGCACCTCCAAACACACAGCCCCTTATGCTTGGTGTTTGCTGCCTAGAGACCGTGTGATTTATCTTTATACAATGCTGAGAGATTTCTGTTCAGAGGTGCCAAACTTTGGAGTCAGGCAATGAGGATTTCACTGGCCTACACAGTGCTCAGGAAAGGCTGGACTTTGCAGAGGAAATTCTGGGTCTAGGCGCCCCTCTGGCCACGTTGGCCCTAGTGAAAACAAGGCATCTCTGCTTGCTTTGCACTTCTCAGACTTTCGCACATTGGAAGCTGCTTTTCCAGAGCCATTTTGCATTTTGGCTTCTGGAGATGAGTAAGAGCGGCCAGTGTGTGGGCTGCCTGTGAGAGTGGTCAGACCATAGCATTATCTTTCCTCACACACTGCTGCTTTGTGTCCTCCTGTGTCGTGCTGTAATGCAGCACAGAGCAGTCACTGTGTCCTCTTCGGGCTAGAGCCCCCTTCTGAGTGTTAGGGGTCTTTTGTTCAGAAGCTATATTGCCCCCCTCTTCTGGAGTGTTTGTTCTTCATAGTGGCCATGGTATAGAGTGAGCATTTAGGAAAGAGGGGGATATAGATCTACAAGTGTTTTAAATCCTAACTCAAATTCCTATGTAAGGATGAGTGACATTAATTTTGTTTTCTTAAAAAAGATTCAGTTATCTTTTTACACAAACATCTCTAAACACTGAAGCTACTGTTTGCTTTTAACAATGTGAGCAATTAATTCAGCTCTCTTGGATGAGTAGAACTCCATCCTCCCCCCAGACAGAACTTTTCTGCGTAGCCCTCCAAGGCTGTCCTCGAACTTTCTGTAAACCAAGCTGGCCTCCAACTCATAGAGAGCTGCCTGCCTCTACCTCCCAAGTGCTGGGATTAAAGATGTGTGCTACCACCGTGAGGCAAATGTCTGTTTTTCCTTCTGTTTGATTTTCAAAGTAGTCTCCACTAACTTTAGTTGGAGAATGTATATTTCTCAAAAGCACTACACCACGACTCCTGAAAGGCAGCCCAGCCCTGGAAAAACCAGTCTTACAAATTTAAGGTGGGGCCAAAAGGTGGTAGATAACACGAAGTTCCTTATAGCAGAGTGTCTGCTGAATTGTCTCAGCTTTTTTTTTTTTTTTAAAATCTCATTTGCTCTAAGTCCAAAGGCTCAGTGCTACCTGTAAAACTTGATTGCTTGCCTCAACACTGGATTGGGTGTTCACATTGCTTTTCTTACTTTGATTGCACAGGTGGTATATGCACAGGGTGGAATGACAGAGGGCAGGGGCTAATAAGACTCCAGAGCAGAACTGCCTTACTTTTTCATGTCTTACCCTTCTCAGAGGCAACTATTTGATCATGCTTATTACTGCCATTTAAGATACATACACAGAAGGCCAGAGAAATGGCTTTGAGTAAGTAAGGGCCCTTGCCACCAAACCTGGTGACTTGAGTTTGATCCTTGATACACACTCTTACCATTTTAAGTTTTAGTTGAAGGAGAGAATCGACAGTGCTCACTGGACTGGCATGTTTGTGTTAGGTAAATTGTGTTGGTTCATCAGTATCACTCAGAGTTCTCTAGTTTATACAGGGGTTCAACCTTGGTGGTGTATATTCTTGGACAAATGTAGAATAACATATATCCACTATTTTAGTATCGTGTGGAACAGTTTCTGTACTTTGCCTGTTTGTCCCTTCTCCTAAGCCCTAACTGACTTTTTCTTTTTTCTTTTTATTTTTACTGCTGTAGTAGTTTTGTATTAGAACACAGCCTTACCAGATCAGCTCCATTTACTCACTAATGCGTCTTTACAAGTTCTCCCATGTCTTTTCTTGATTTCTGTTTCATGTTTGGATAAGTGTTCTCTGGATAAATTCCACATTAAAGGCCCAATCCCTAGCTTAGTAGAGTGGTAATGGAAACTGAAGGGCAGGGCCCAGTGGGAGGCCTTTAGGCCATAGGGTGAGCCCTGAAGGAAATTGTGGAACTCTGCTCTCCAACCCTTCCCACTTGTTTCTGATTATAAGGTGAATGTTTTTGCCTGATATGTCTATGGTTACATAAGCCACAAATCAAAATCCAATGAGAGGGCTAACCTCTCATAGTTGGAAGCTTCAAAAGCTAAGCCATAATAACTTACTTTTTTTTAAAGTTTTCTTTTATGATTTATTTATTATTATATGTAAGTACATTGTAGCTGTCTTCAGACATACCAGAAGAGGGCATCAGATCTCATTACGGATGGTTGTGAGCTACCATGTGGTTGCTGGGATTTGAACTCAGGACCTCTGGAAGAGCAGCCAGTGCTCTTCCCACTGAGCCATCTCTCCGGCCCTAACTCTTATATTTTAACAAGTTGATTATCTTAGGAATTTGTTACAGTGATAGCTGACTTATAGCTCAGTGGCACTTCTTTTTTTTTTAAAGCATTATATAGTATTTCACAATATACAGTTACCCACTAAAGGATATTTTGGTTGCTCCCAGTTTGGGTTGTTATGAATAAACAATGAAAAATATGTATGACAGAGGGGGGGAGAGGAAGAGAGAGAGAGAGAGAGAGAGAGAGAGAGAGAGAGAGAGAGAGAGAAGAAAAGTAGAGACTGGCTATGACTACGTGGAGAAAGGGGAAAGGGAGGGGAAGAGAGGGAGCTAGAGGTAAGAACAAGAGCAAGAGCTTAAGAGCCATAAAATTATTTTTGTTGCTACTTTATAACTGTAGTTTTGCTGCTGTCATGATTGTAATTTAGGTACTTCTGGTGGTCTTAGGCGACCCCTCTAAAAGGGTTGTTTGACCCTGACTAGGGTAGTGAGCTGCTGTTGGATGGGTTTTTGTGTGGTTATGACATTTCAGTTTATTTGCTTAAACAAGGAGTGTATTATTGGGTCATGTAAGTATTGGGTTTTATACAGTGTGTAAAAAAACTCCTGAAATGTCTTTCGCTGTTACTATAACATTTAGGTTCCACCAGCAATGAGAGTTTCTATTGTTTCCACACTGTGATGGCTACTTTTGTCAACTCACACAGTCTAGAATCATCTAAGAGGAGAGTCTTCTCCCCAGCCCCCAGCCCCGCCCCATGGCAGAGTTTCTTTTGTAATCAAATATAGCCTTGACTGTCCTGGAACTCACTCTGTAGACCAGGCTAACCTGGAACTGACGGAGATGTGCTTGCCCCTGCCTCCTGAGTGCTGGGAGGTACTAAAGACAATTAAAAGTCACCCTTTAATCCCAGTACTCAGGAGGCAGAGGCAGGTGGATCTCTGTGAGTTCAAGCCTGATCTACAAAGCAAGTCCAGGACAACCAAGGCTTATTACATAGAAAAACCCTGTCTCAAAAAAACAAACAAACAACCAAACAACCATGGAGAGTCTAATGAAGAGTTGTCTAGCTCAAGTGGGCATGCTTATGGGGGTTGTTTTTATTGTGTCCCAGCGTTCTCCGGTTGAGTCTTGGTGTTTAAGTGCAGAGAGGGATTGAACACCAGGAGGCATCATTCATTCTTGCTGCTCTTGACTGTGTCTATGACTAGTTGTTTCAAGTTCCTGCCTTGACTTCCCAACAAGGATGGACTGTAACCTATAGTTGTGAATGAAAATAAACCCCTTCTCTTTTAAGTGCTTCTCATCAGGGTGTTTTATCATAACAGAAAAGAAACTAAGACATATACCCTTGCCAGCATTTGGTGCTTTCACTGAGATTGTGAAAACATTGTGATATGTTTATAATGGCCTCACACTGTTGTTTGGGGATTTTGTTTTGTTTTTAAGGCAGGGTCTCACATGTACTCCAGGCTGTCTTCAAACACTTGGCAGGCATCCTGTGTCAGTGCCCCAGTTGCTGAGATCATAGGTGTGAGCACCCATGCTCAGCTTTTACTGTTGTAGTCTGCCATCTACTAATGATGCTCTGTAGCACCTTTCGGATGCCTGTTTTCCACCTGTGTATCTTGTTTGGTGAGGTATCTATTCAGAAGTTATGTGCATTTTTTAAGCAGCCGTTTTCTCATTATTAAGCTTCGAGAATTCTTTATATACTGTGAATAACAGTTCTTTATCAGATGTCATTTGCAAATATTATCTCTGGCTGTGGCTTGTCTTCTCTTGACATTGCTATTAAGAGTTTTTTAAAACTCTAACATTTATAGTTTTTTTTCTTGTTATGATAGATGAGGATCTAACTCTTTGTACCTCACTGTTTTTTCGTCTTTGTGGTTGTTACTTTTTAAAAAGATTTCTGCTCAAGACTTTAATCCCAGCACTTGGGAGGCAGAGGCAGGCAGATTTCTGAGTTCCAGGACAGCCTGGTCTACAGAGTGAGTTCCAGGACAGCTAGGGCTACAAAGAGAAACCCTGTCTCGGGGAAAAAAAAAGATTTATTTATTTATTTTATATGAGTATACTGTAGCTGTCTTCAGACACATCACAAGAGGGCATCAGATTCCATTACAGATGGCTGTGAGCCACCATGCGGTTGCTGGGAATTGAACTCAAGACCTCTGCAAGAACAGTCAGTGCTCTTAACTGCTGAGCCATCTCTCCAGCCCCTGTTGTTGTTATTTTTAAAAATGCATTACATCTTTATTTCTAGTTATATCAACTGTATGTAGTATCTTTGTATTAGTAAGGCCAGGATGAATGTTAATGCTGCTCTCCTCTCTGCCTCCCAGCTTTTTCTACTTTGTCATCAGTGTCTCAATTTTTTCATCTGTTCTTTAACATTTTCACCTTTAAGCAGGACACTATTCAAATGATTTTGGAATTAGTCTCCCATGTTCTGTGTATAGGTAGTTTATGTAGTATGACTACATAACTGTAGTTGTGTAGTGACTCTGTATTTCTTTTTCTACACAGGGTGAAGTTATAGGTTATAGGTTGTTGGTCTTTCACTATTTTCATTTTATTTTAATTTTTTTTCATCTTTTTCATACAATTATGTGTTCTGTAAAAGACACTCCCTCTCTGGCACTCTGACCTCTAGAACTAGTCTAGATGTGTCTTCCACTTGCTTCTGGGCATCTGTAGTAGTTATTTTTCTTATTTTCTGAAGACTGTTTTGTTGTCCTCCCTCCATCCCGCCCCCTCCCCTAAATACGTGAAAAAAAGCGCTTGAGAGAAGAAGGATTTATTTTAGTTCTAGCCTTGGCGTCTGAACTTGGGACTAGTGATAATGTCACAGCAGATGAGAAGAGGGGAAGTCAGGAGAAAGAAGGGCCGGGCCAAAGTAGCACTGGCCATATAACTCATAGATTTTTCCCCAATGACCTACTTCTACCGAGCCTCACCTGGTAAAAGTTCCACAATCTCTCAGAGCAATACCACCAGCTGGGGACCTCGTGTTCAAACACATGACACTGTGGGAGGCATTTTACATGTAAACTATAGCACTATATCTCTGGCCCCTATAGGCACACAGCTATCTTAAAATACAGTAATGCTTTCAAGTCATTTCTTTCTTGTTTTTTCTTCTTTTTTTTTTCTTTTCCTGAGACAGGGATTCTCTGTATAGCCCTGGTTGTCCTGGAACTCACTCTGTAGACCATGCTGGCCTCGAACTCAGAAATCCACCTGCCTCTGCCTCCCAAGCGTTGGGATTAAAGGCGAGCATCACACCACTGCCTGGCATCAAGTCATTTTCAAAGTCACCATAGTAGTACAGTTTTGACACTGTTCAAAGATCCAAAATGGCAAACTCACAACTTTAAGGCTTGTAAAATAAAAACAAGTTACACCCAGTATACAAAGCATTGGGTAAACATTCCTATTTAAAAGGAAGGAATTGGTGGTGGGGGGAGAGGGCGGCAGGACATAGCAAGGAAAGACGGGATCAAAAAAAAGACTCCCCAAAACCTGTGTGACTTTGTAGCTTTGTGTCTAGCATCTGGGATTTGTTTTTTGTTTTTTTGTTTTTTCTGGCCCTGCCTGCTCTGGCCCCGCTCTCTCTGGCACTGTTCAGCCACATTTATTTCATATATGTGGGTACACTGTCACTGTCTTCAGACACATCAGAAGATGGCATCAGATGCCCATTACAGATGGTTGTGAGCCACCATGTAGTTGCTGGGAGTTGAACTCAGGACCTCTGGAAGAGCAGTCGGTACTCTTAACTGCTGAGCCATCTCTCCAGCCCACATCTGGGATTTGTAATGACATCATTGGGGCTCCATCTCTTCAAGTCTGTTGTGGGGTTATGGGGGACATGTGGCCTCTCTCCTAGCCTGGTTTTCCTTGGTGATTTTCCCACATTCATGGCATTTACAACATCCTGGAATTACACAACCTTAGTGGCTTTAGCTTCACTTTCCCAGCGTCACTCATAGCCTGTTTCTGAGCTCCATGAAGGGGATTTGACCCTGCTGCACACTACCTGCCTCAGCAGCTTTTTGGAATCTTAACAGAAGCCTTTTCCTTGCATTCTACATGTCTGCAAAACCAGCACCACTTGGATAATGACAAGTTCTGTTTAAAGCTGAGGACGTAGCCTGGCTTCCTGGGTTCTCAGTAGACTGCTTTCATGGTTAAACCTGCTGAAACACTTCTCTAGGCAGCCATTTTTCACCAAGGAATCCTGAAGGCTCTTTCCAGGCACTCTCAAATGAATTTACATTATGTCCTAGAGCTCTCAGTGGGTGAGGTCAGGCTCCTCCCCTTTTGTCCCAGCACAAAGGTGCTTTATCTTAAACAAGATATCCTCTTTGTGTATACCCTCAGAGTCCTGAGCTTTTAGTCCTTTCCTCTCCACTTTCTACTCACACTACATCTGGGTAAATGCAGTGAGCAGTAGCTACAATCTGAATGCTATGCTCTCTGAAACAAATTAGTTCATACATTTTGAATTCAGTTTTATTCAGATTTGCAGGACTCAGGCAGAATGCAGCCAGATTGTTTGCCAGAATCAAATAGTTTCTAGCCCAGGTCCTAATAGAATCCATGTTCGTCTCTGAAACATGAAATAGTTTACCGTCTGCATTTCTTTAGATATTTGTCATCTAAACTTCCATTAAAATCATCCATTAATTGATGACTGGATACTAAAGCTTCTCATTAGCCTGCCATTCCAAACTCTTCCATATTTCTTCCACAGTTCTAAAAGCTTTCAAACGAAGTGATCAGATTTATCGTAGCAATAGCCTCCTTCTTGGCACCAGTTTTCTATTAGTCACTTTTCTGACCACCTTGACCAACTTCCTAAAAGAAGAACTGAAGGGAAGGGTTTACCATTATCCCATAGTTCCATGGCAGGGAAAGCATAGTGGTTGAGACTCTTACCTTGATGCAAGAGCTTTCAGCTAGTTCCATAACAGTGTCAGATGGGAAGCAGAAGCAGGCTCAGGTTAGAACTGGGAGCAGGCTATAAATTATCAACAGTAGTGGAACAGTCTTTCTTGACTATAGACAGGTCCTGCAGTGAGCCTGGGTCTGAAGTAAGTCTTATATCTGAACAACATGTGTGTGTGTGTGTGTGTGTGTGTGTGTTTATTTGTTTGTTTTTAAATCAAGAAGCAAATAATTAGTGAGATATAGTTGTTTAAACTTCTCACATAGATCTATGTCTTGTGTTTGGGGACTATTACCAATCTTCGCAGTCTTTGGTCATTCTTTACTGCTGAGTGTTTAAGACCATGCAGGTGGTCAAAATTAATTTTCCTTTTCAGACTGTCAAAGCTAGTTTAGGATCTAATCCTCAGAGGTCACTTGGCTTGAGAGGAGCATCTGGCCCCTCTAGTCTTTCTTTACCAGTTATTCCATATTGGTGAGGAGAAACCAAAGGCCTTGCTTGACCTAACTGTGGTTTTCCTTGGAGGCAGTGAGGAAACTTTTCCTCCATGTTGACCTTCTTTGTAGACTGGATGCTGGTTAGAGTACAAAGAAAGCTTCCCTGAACAAGAGAATAAATGATTCTACCGTTACAGGACATTTCAAGAGATAGCTCACAGTTCCCTAGGACCTCATTGACCTTGGGAGCCAGGGGAAATGGTTCTCCTTTTTAGTTAGCATAGCCTCAAAGACTGGTTACTGAACAGCCAGAAGGTCGGTACTTTTAACTACTGAATATATTTCAATAATCAGCCATTTCTAAATAGACTCTGATTAGACATACACATTTTAGCCAGTCCTTTAAATTGTTGATCTTTGAAATTTTAATAACCATATATAGCATCTTTAAGTTTCATTCCTTATGTACTTTAAATAATTTACTCAGACCTTCATAATTTGAGTAAGCATTATAGCTTTCATTCTGGAAACATACAATCATCTTAATTTTCATATATATATATATATATATATATATATATATATATATA
>JADRCD010178063.1:0-12290 GCA_019843815.1 Montemys delectorum
TTCAAATGTTCATTGATGTATTGCTATTGTGGAGGTGAACTGACAGGCAATTAACTGGACCTACGCAAAAAATCCCTGCTAGGGACTACTATAACAGAAGTGAGAAATTTTCATTTCTTTGGGAATTTGGTGAGTTTATAAAATACTGGGATTGGTTCATAGACTAAGGGAAATATTTTATTGTTAATTTCTCTTTTTCTTTGCCCCTATATATTTTCTACTTTTCTATCAATATTTGATAGTACTTTTCTGCTACTCTAACAATTATCTCAGCTAAGGACAATTTTTTTAGAAAAAGAACACAAGTAGGAAAACGTTTTAAGCCATTGGCATGAATACTGTAGCTTGAGTCCAACACAAAAGCACCATGTATCTTTTTATAAGGTCATCCACAATTTCCCCAGCAAACGAACTTTGTCTCTATATCTATTTTTTCTCTTTCCTATGTCATTGCCCAGAAATGCTTTTATGCCATTGTTTTTAACTCTCAATTTCACTTGACATTCTTGATTGGTCCACTGATGATTTCTTGTCATTTATTTTTGGGGTCGCTAAATTTTTTTTTCTGCTTAAAAATTATGGATTATCTCAGATGATTTTCATGCTATTTGATCTATAAAGTATCTAGCATTCTTGACAAGTTACATTCAAGGACTTTGGGATTCATTTTTCTATTGGATAATTTCTACTCGCCTGCTACCCTTATCTCTCAGAATGTCTTTTTTTTTTTTTTTTTTTTTTTTGGTGTCCACTGTAGAAGGCATACTTAGAATGAATGCGAGCAACATGAAGCTTTTAAATACTTCAACTTCTAAGAGGAGATGGCACAGAACAAAGGCACAAAACTTTCCCCTATGGCAGAATTGATTCAAAAGTCATTAGTAGAGCTAATGAGAAGTCTTATGTAGACTATGCTCTCCATTTCCTTCTTGTGATTAGATATGGTGTATGCACCTGTTGCACTGTTAATCATTATTAATATTTGTGTCTCTGTATTTATGTTATTTATAGCAGCTCATGCTCCTTCTCTAGGCATATGCTACATTTTTCTAAATATGGATATTCTCTATCATTTGGACTCGAATGCTCCTATGCCGGAGCTGTCACTACTGATCACACATATTGCAATTTACATTCTCCTCCTTATCATTTTTCTAATTAATGGAAGAACATAGTGCTCTTAATTTCTATTAAAGGTAATACTTTCTATAGCACCAACAATGATGACACTATTAATAGTTACCTTAATGACTGAAATACAAACCTCATTCAGTGTTCTATCAGTTTGCTTACCCCATTAAGATAAAATTTTGAGAAAGGCATGATTATCAGAGGTGCTTGTATTTTGATCATCTCAGTTCTTAGTATTATTTTAAATATATTTACAAAACTTTGTCAGGTTTCATCTAAAGAATCCACTTCACAGTGTTCTTGGCTTTGAGTAATCCCTAAATTAATTCTTTAAACATTTTCTACATGCAGTATCTGAATTGTTGTCTGAGTTTCCTTACAACACAGAGACTAGAACTTGTTATTAGTTCTTTTAAGTAATACCTCTGGTAGGTAGTACTAGCCCCTCTCCCTCTCCCTCTCCCTCTCCTTCCTTCCCTCTCTCTCTCTTTCTCTGTCTCTCTTTCTTGCTCTCTCTGTCTTATACCTACTAATCTCTCATATTCTATAACCCAGATTGTTGTATTAATTTAGAAAGTTTTAGCACTATGTGCTTGACAATTAAAAAAAAAAAAAAACTACTTATTTCTCTGTTTCAGTTACCATCAAAACTTTGTAGAAAGTTCCATGGACTATTCCAAATAAAGTGTACTCCTTGATTTTAGGATGGAATGTTGTGCAGATATGTGTTGGGTCCACCTGTTTTATGATGTTTTTTAATTCTGTTAGTTTGTCTGTTATTTTTAGTCTAGATGTTCTTTGGATATACTCCTAACCTGTCACATCAAGAATCTAGAAGGCTATGCTTATCCTCTTGCAGTAAGGCCAGACAAGAGAGCCCAGCAGAGCTAATGAGAAGACATTACAAGAATGACAAGATAGCCCAGAATATATCCCACAATATTGGCAACAATAAAAAACATAGAAGTTTGAACATTTTATATATTAGAATTTCTTTTGTTTTTCTTAAAGTTGATATGGATATTGCTTTTAGTATTGGGTTAGACTAATGAAGGAAGTTTGAACCTGCTTAGACTAATGAAGGAAATTTGGACCCATGTTTTTTGTCATGATTTTTTGGTTAATTTTTTAAAAATTGATATAATCCATCTTTCATCAATTCATGTGCAGATATTAGATTTGATTTCACTGTATCTTATAAAGACTTGCTTTCCGCTAGAGCATGATCATAACACTTTTGTTTACAAACGTTTTCTCAAGCTACATGACCTTCCTTCCAGTTCTTTCTATTTGACTTCATTCTTTTTTATGAGTTCATTTTTATGTCAACGCACTGCTCCTTTTCTATTTCAGAGACAGAAGATAAAGGTATCAGGATATTTGAGCACAGCAATTGTCAAAACAATTCTAAGGGACACATTTTTCTAGCAATGACTCTAATTGATCTATTTTATCTAATTTTTCAGTTACCTTTTTCTGTTTAGTGTTTTTAGTAGGAGTATTTCATTTGTATAGAGGCCCAATGATGGTTAAGTCTCACTAAAGATCAAAGCCAGACTATGAGATGCAGAACACAGAGTGAATTCCTACCAGCCAATCAGGGGTGCTGAGCAATATACTTTTCACCTAAAAAACACCTAGGAATGTAGTGAAATTCTATATCTTACTAGATATATATTGCATATTTGATGCAATGAAATGTCTCTAAATGCTTTTTTAACATTAGGTGAAGTAGGAAGTATTTTTTTTTTTTGCAATGTATGAAGCATCTCTAGTCAATATAACCTCATGGGACAGCAGAACATGTAAGTAGTTATATGATTGTACAATCAGCTTGTGCATATATAGATGTGTTACCCTAGAAATAAATATTGTATATCAAACAAGACTGATTGGATTCCAACAAAGAACTTTAAATGGGTAGGGCTTGATTGTTTGTAAACAACTTACGTAAGACCCTTTACCTAGTGTTCCATATAATACGTCTCAAGGCAATACTTCACATTACTGATGCTTTTGTTTTTTGAATTTGTAATATTTTAAAGGGACACAAAGCCTAATGGAAGACATGGCTCTAATCATAAGATCATAAGTAGTCTTTGTTGTATATGCAGTATTAGAAAGAACACATGAAATGCACTATCGTATATCATACAAGAGAACAGAAGTACAGAGGTAAAAGAAAGCAGACTTTAAAAAACACTATTAAGCTTTAGAATAAATTCACACATGCTGGGCAGGCTCCCTGCCAGTTAGAACCAGGCAAAAGAGAGGGAGAGAGAACCTGGTCCAGCCTTTCTCTCTCTCTCTCTCTCTCTCTCTCTCTCTCTCTCTCTCTCTCTCTCTCTCTCTCTTTCTTTCGGGGCTGAGTGGGATAGTGAGTGTCCTGACTCGGATCTCCCGCCTCCCTCCGGAGAATAAGGACCAGGAGCCAGGAGTCTGTCCAAGCAGGAACTTGTTTTATTGTATCAATCTTTTCTTTATAAAGGGCTGAAAGAGGAGGTGGAGTTTTCTGCTGAGGTGAGATGACATAGGGGGAGGGGAAAGTTGATGAAGGGTATGGGGTGAGTAAAGGAACCAACAGTTACTCTACATCAGCAGGAACTAGGCAAAGGCAGGCTTAAGCAGGTTGTGCTGAGTCACTCCAGTATGGAAATGACTAAGACAGTTTACAAAACTCGAGCCAGGCTCAGGTTTGTCCTCAAGGCCCAAACCAGGGCCAAATAGAGCCCAACACACACAGGAGTGTACTGTGAAGTAGTGAAGTTTGAGGTTAAAGGTGCATTATTTGGCTGATTATTATTATTATTATTATTATTATTATTATTATTATTATTATTAATGGTTACTAAACATAAAATTATGGTTTAATATATGTCAAAACAATTCTAAGGGACACATTTTTCTAGCAATGACTCTAATTGATCTATTTTATCTAATTTTTCAGTTACCTTTTTCTGTTTAGTATTTTTAGTAGGAGTATTTCATTTGTACAGAGGCCCAATGATGGTTAAGTCTCACTAAAGATGAAAGCCAGACTATGAGATGCAGAACACAGATTGCTCACAACTGTGCAAGTTTGATGACACCATCGGTGACATTTTCAATAGAAATGCTATAGAGTGAAATGGGTCGTGAGCTAAACTCATAGCATCAAAACAAATTCTATCAGTGTGCTGAAATATTCACCAACATATAAAACTATTTCTGTGTGTATTCATAAATCACAGTCAACTTACTAATATATGCTACTGAATAAAAATTGTGAATGTTTATTAAACTTAGTAGGGAATTTCTAAATCCTCTTCTAAAATCTTATTGTCTTAATCCTCTATGGTCATGATCATGTCAACAGTGCCAAAACATCATTTTGGATTCTTTAAATTACTTCATTGTTCCCTTCAATAGTACTAATGAGTCAGGTTATTATGGTGACTGCATTATAGCCATGGTGATCTTTCTAGTTCCACTTCACCAAAGCTGGGATTAGTCTAGCCTTCATATGAAGATATTGGCCTAGTCTTATTTCATCTTGTTATTGTTATGCCTTGGTTCTGCAGGAAACCCAGACCAGAAGAGCTCAAGAATTGCCAAGTCTGCTGCAATTTGCATAAGAGTCTTTTTTGAGTCTTAACACGGATCTCAACCCACCCCCCTACAATGTAGGCTTTGCTGTGTAACCCCTGGCTCAGGCTCTTTTACACTTATATACAGAGCAGTTTAGAAATTCTTTGAACGCTTAGTGTGAAGGGGAGGGGAGGCAGGTTAGGTATGTTATAACTCAGACATAATACCATTTGTTACCACAGAACTGAAGCTGGGAGAGGGATTAAAGAGTGTCTTTTGTGGGGCTATCAGGAACTAGTTTACAGCCAACCATAACTGTCTGTGAGCTCTGATTACCTGTTTTCTATAATTTAAGCGTGAGACCCTAATCTCCTTTCTTTAAGGATAGGTGCCAGCTGCAACTGGTAATCTAGGAGAGTTCAGAACTCACTGCTCCTTGATTCCTCACTGAGCTGTTAGAGAAGTGGGATGAACTTCCACTTTTGCTGCAAGGGGAGGGGGAGCAGGGCTTATGAGGGACAATACAGAGGAGAGCCACAGAAGCAAGCTTTACTGCGCTTGCTTGCTGTGAGAGAGATCATAGGAGAAAGGAGACTTCTGCAGAAGAGTGTAGAAGTAAGCTGTTTGTGCACCTCATTATAGTGAGTTGATATATCTGGGAGGCCTACTTTTATCTGTAGGGAAACAGAGAAGTAATACATCACAGGGAGACAATAGATGTGTGTAGAGGGTAAGGTAAGGGTAAAGAAGGGGAGGCTGCAGGTGAGATGTACTGTATGAGAGGAGAATAGATAAATAAAGTATATATGCAATGTCGAATTTTAAAGAAAATTAGAGAGAGAGAGAGAGAGAGAGAGAGAGAGAGAAGCAACAAGCAACATGCTGTTGCTTTACATGGTTTGTGGGAATGAAAACTATAATACTAGCCAGGCAGTGATAGCGCACACCTTTAATCCCAGCACTTGGGAGGCAGAGGCAGGCAGATTTCTGATTTCAAGGCCATCCTGGTCTACAGAGTGAGTTCCAGAACAGCCAGGGCTACATAGAGAAACCCTGTCTGTCTTGAAAAACCAAAAAGAAAAAAAAAAAGGAAAAAAAGAAAAGAAAAGAAAACTATAATATTATAATATCAAAACTGGAATTTACCACATGAGCTATTTATTAAAAGCAGTCTTCAAAATGCTTATACTTATTTATACTTTTGCTATATATTTGTCCTTGCTGAATTTTGTCTTTGCTGAAATACCGTTGCTAGTATTTCAAAATACCATTTTGGTTCTGAGTTAATAGAATTAACCAAAATACACAACAAAGGGGAGAGAAATCCTATAGAGACTATATCCCGAGGATAGGCAAGGCCCCAGGTTGAGGGATAGGGCCACTCACCTATCTCAAAAATATTAATGCAAAATTCCTAGTGTCAAAAGGAAATTCAGGGACAAAAAGTGGAACAGAGACTGAAGGCATGTCCATCAAGAGTCCTTCCCACCTGGGGATCTATCCCATATACAGACACCAAACCCAGACACTATTGCTGATGCCAAGAAGCACTCGATGACAAGAGCCTGATATAGCTGTCTCCTGAGAGGCTCTGCCAGAGCCTGACATATACAGATGTAGATGCACACAATCAAACATCTGACTGAGTGCAGGGACCCCAATTGAGGAGTTAGGTCAAGGACTGAAGGAGCTGAAAGGGTTTGCAACCCCGTAGGAAGAACAAAACTATCAATTAACCAGAATCTCCAAAGCTCCTAGGGACTAAACCACTAACCAAAGAGTGCATAGAGGGTACCCATAGCTCCAGCTGGATGTGTAGCCTCCACAGGACCAAGAAGCACCCCTCCCATTGATGGCAGATAAGACAATCCTTTGCTAGACATCCAGCTGGAGCCATGGGTACCCCTCCCCCCATGTATGCTTTGGTTAGTAGTTTAGTCCCTGGGAGTTCTGGGGGGGAGGGGAGAGTTGTTTGATATTGTTGTTCTTCCTATGAAGTTGAACATATGAGGTTGTCTTTATAACATTTAACATTGTCTTTTGTGAAAATTCTGCATAAAATTTCTCTAACATTATTTGGTTAATAGTATTATTTAAAATACATTTCTTATGTATTAATACTTTCTGAAATTATTTTTGAGATACATGAAAATATTTCAAATAAAATCAACATTTTAATATCATTTGATGTCCTTTTATATTTTGATCAAATTCTTCACTAATTTCAATTCATAAATTTTGTCTGAGTATTCTCAAGTCTGTGGGGGGTTTTGCTGTTGATGTTTATAAAAATGAGCCTGAAGGGGCTACAGAAAGCAAAGATAGAAGATAACTTATTTAATTTGATTTTTATTAAAATCATAATAAAAATACATACAGTAAAAATAATGAGAAGTAGCACCACATTGTCCTCATTCTTTCTATATCACAGGGGTACTGTTTTCCTTTTTCTAGTTCTGGATATCAAGCCTAGAGGACTGTGTATGTGCTGTATGTGTTACTGAGGTACTGTCTTCCTATAAAGCTTCTAAGCCTTGATATTATTTTTTAGTTTTAGTTGACTTTGTTATTTTGATGTATCTTCTGATTCACATTCTTGTCATTATAATTGAACTATGGGAGCAAGTGAGGTTACTCAGCTTTCAGTTCAATTGCATTTCCAAATTTGCCACTTTAATGATTACAACTGTCTGGGTTTGCATTAACATAAGCATGGTGATGACATCTTGTGACATGAGCTTCATTATGGTATCATTTTATGATTAGTTCATTTGGAATGAATTCAGTGCTCTAGTGCACTATTGATGCACATATGGGAAAATACTGCTGAGACATTTCAGAGGACTGATATTTGTCTTTGTGAAATCATATCAACTATCAGCTGTATATAGAAATCAATAGAGCAATTATTTAGACTCATGATACAAACTTAAAAATCTGGTTTATAAAACCACCAAATATACATAGATATAAGAATGTAAACAAATGAAACTTTTATAGTTTTATTTGTTTTTGAAAATTAATATTAATTTTCTCTCAAGGAGCTAGCCATATTCATGACTATTTCTACATATCACTTTTCTATGTGCAAAAATACTAATAAATGTATATGCATATTGTTATATATCTGTATATTATTTTAAAAAATATTCACATTTGACAAGCTTCTTTTTGAAATCACATAATTTAAATGTATATTTAAGAATTTTAAATATACTTTTCTTTTATAAATTTCCATTAGAGTTTTGAAAATCATCTGAGTACCCATATAAAAGTCATTTTTCATTTCTTCATGCTGTCATTGTTTTGGTTTAAATAAAGATCTATATATCTCTTATGTTATAACAAATCTAATGAGGATAATGTATGAAGCATAGCAAAATTCATTTGAATTTAGCTGTATACATATTATAGTATTCAATCTCCCTGGCTATTTAACCATGTTTTTCTTTTATAATGGTAAGCACATTCTCTTGGTTTTACTTTACTTTTCTCTATTACTTACTTACTTTTTAAAAATGTTTTTCATAGTCTTGTAAACATGAGTCATTGTTTAATAACTGTAGAGGAGTTTTAATGCAGCAACACGGATTCTCTGATCACATCCAAAGACCTGTTAGTCTGTGTGATCCAACTAGAATTCAGGCATACCTTTAGTACACACTTTTAATCTCTCCGGCTAGAACCTTTTAGTACACAACTATAATCCCAAACAATGACATCTGATTGAGGGGCAGAGAAAGAGAAGAATCAGAAAAAGATTTGACAGAATGAACCAAAGATGGAATATACCCGATTCTCAGGGGAGAAACTGTAAGATCAGCATGAGGAGAGAGAGAGTCAGTCAGTTAAGAGTCAGTGCAGTGAGTGCAGTGCATGGGCGGTGTCTGGTTCTTGAGTTCATGCAGGTCAGTGCAGGTCAGCAGAGGCAGTTCAGAGAAGAAGAAGGAGCCAGAAGATTGGAACTAATTGTCAGAGTTAGTTTGAGGCCAAACATAGCAATCCAGTGTGAATTTAAGAGAAGCCATAGTTAATCAGCTTGTAAAGACATTTGAGCAACAACAGCTGAGTTGAACCTGCCTGACTGAGTTCAGAAAGAACTAGAAAGGATGAGTTTCTTCAGCATAATCCTCAGAGATTATGCTTTAGAAGAAAAAAAAGTTACAAATACACTTATCTTCCAGGAGACCTGAATTTGGTCCCCATCATCCATTTTTTTTCACATGGCTCACAACCACATGTAACTACATTAGAGCAGCTTGAAGGCTTGAAGCCTGTCTTCTTAATTTGTCAGGAACACACACACACACACACACACACACACACACACACATGACATATATTACACAGACACATAAATATACACATTAATTAAAATATCAAAATTATTTCTTTTTAAAGTTCATATGTGTTTTTTAGAATAGCTAGAATAAATCGATTGTGATGCAAAGACACAGATTCCCCAATGGACTTGTTCATCATCTGATTAGGAGCTTTTTGTGAACATTGAACATATTCATTGAGCTATCAGAGTGACCTTCCATCCTAACGAGTGTAATTCAGGTATTCAGAAAATACATATACCTAAGTTGAAGAATAAATTGCAACAATCTAGACATATTGTATTATGATTGCCTGAAACATACTTCTTATTGTATTTTTTAAGGTATTATACAAATGTTAGTGTAAAATTGATGATGTGATTTCCTCATTTTCAATAGCTGAAATATATTCTGTTGTGTAAATATACCATATTTTCTGTATCTATTATTCTGTTGAAGGACATCTGGGTTGTTTCCAGCTTCTGGCTATTATAAATAAAGCTTCTATGAACTTAGTGGAGCATGTGTCCTTGTGATATGGTAGAGCATCTTTTGGGTTCATCCTCAGGATTGGTATAGCTGGTTCTTCAGGTAGAACTATTGCCAATTTTTTGAGGAATTGACATATTTATTTCCAAAGTAGTTGCATCCATTTGCAATCTCACTATTAATAAAAAAATATAAATTTAAATATATACATGAGATGATAAATGGATATTTATCTTTGGTAAATATACACAAACACCACTTCATACTATGTAGTTTACATGCACATAGGATTTTATTAAAAATAAATGATTAAATAAAATACTTTATTGATAAGTAGATCTGGTTAACTTATTAATAGGTTGTCAATTTCTCATTGAATAAATAATTACAAATGGAACCAAAACTTGTATAACCTTCAACGACGACAATACTCACATAGGATAATGAATGAACCAAATGTTTATGGCTTCTAAGAAGCTTGGAATTTAAAGAATGTGGGAAAGATATTAAGTGGAATGGTTATCATGAACCCAGAGCTTTCAAGATTAGACTTAGAAACTGGGTAAATTCACCCCATCCCAATGAGTTCCCTTCTTACTTAAAACAGGTAAGAACTTAGCTAAAATTCTCATGTATGGAAAAGGATATTAGGCACTTGACATGAGCTTGACCTAAAATCTTGGCCCCAGTACGTTGAGGGAAAGATGCTTATATTTTGACATAATTGTGCTACCTGGGCTGACACAATTACCATCTGACGGGTCCTTTAGTAAGTTGCATGAAGCATCTTTCTTTCTATATTGGGGCGAAGTATTCCAGGTGATGAAATAGAATTTCTTTAAAATATGGTGTCTTTTTGTTGTTGTTTGATTATTCTCTACATGAGATCTACCCTGCAATGTTATTGATAAAATCATTGATATGGGAAAAAACTAACTTTCCCTTTGCTACATAGTATGAATTGCAAAGAGTTCTATGGTGAAGAGTACAACTTGGTATCTAATTTTCACATTTACTGCTATGATTTTGTCATTTTAATTTGTGTACATCATGTGGTATCAAAAGTACATAATGAAAAATCTGAATTGTTATAAGCTCTGTGCTGGAAGTTTTCCATGGAGATCTCTGGCCCAACCTGGTTCAAGAGCCCTAGTGAAGGGAAGCAAGCACAGGGGGTGGGGGGGGGGTGTCTCTTCCAGGCCACTCCATTTCTCTGCGCTGCCCTATACTGAGTTGGGTTGGGCTGGGCTGATGAGAGGCCAACTGGCCAGTGAAGTGTGCAGTACAGCTTCCGGCTGTATTTCAGGAGAGTAGACCTCTTCCCAAGCGTTACAGCTCTTAGAACAAAGGGTTCAGACAATGGAGTAGATCTTTCGCATGCTTTTACTTCCCTGGATAGGATATATATACAGTTTTGGGGGTCATTCAGATTACTACAGCAGTTATCTATCATTGGTTTGGGCAGAGAGTCTTTATTTGCACGTAAGAGGGCTTGACCAATATCACACACCTCTCCTGCTGGGGCGGCTGTAGGGGGTTGGGACTGAAAGCAAGAGATAATGGTAAATTTAAAGAAGTTGAGAGTGGATGTTCAACTCAGAGAAGCCCCTAACTCTTCACAAGATCTAAGGAGCCTAATTGCTCTTTCACATATATGTATGTGGAACAAGGCTTGTTTCTTAGACCCTAAGTCAGTTTTTAACCTTCTAACTGTTCTCTGGAGGTTTTTCTCAGATTCCGACTCTGATATCTAGAGGATTAACTCCCTCCTCCTGATCAGTGGTCTTGCCTATGATCTTATGAATAAAGATTTATCAGTCTACTTCTGAAACTTCTTGAACACTACTAGATCCTCTTATATCATTCTGTAATATTCTGTCTCACACTCTCTCTCTTTCTCTCTCTCTCTGTGTGTGTGTGTGTGTGTGTGTGTGTGTGTGTTTGAGAATGAGAGAGAGATGAGAGAAAGAGAGTAGAAGAGAGACAGAGAGAGAGCAAAAGAGAGAGTCTGTGTGTGTGCAGAAAGTAAGAGAAATTCATTGTATATCATTTGTCATGTGATATTAAAGATAATATTAAATGTTTAGGTTAGAATATAAAAAGTGGACTCACCTAGGCTAAGTTAACAGGATAGGTAATACTATATAACAAATTGCTGTATGGGATCCAGAAACTTGTGAGTTTACTGCTTTTCAATAAATTTGAAGGAAATAAATGTTCCCATCCATATTACTAATATAGTATGCACATGACACTCCCATGAGCCCAAGCCAATGTACAGTTAATGCAGAATTGTATACAAATTGCTGGGAGAAACACCTGGAATTTCAGGTGAGGATACACTGACTCTCCTTGCATCCCTCCATGTTTGAGGAAATGTCAGAGTTCACAGAGCTGCCCCTGATGTCTACTTGCAAGGAGAAACAGATGATCTCTTGAAATCGAAGAAGATGCTTTTGTTCATACCATGCTATAATGGAGTGCTAAGCAACAGTCTAATAAGGGAACATGAAAAATGAAGAATTATCAAAGTAGCAGGGTCTCTAGAAAAGTATCAAGAGAAGGTAATAGAAATACAGCATATGTACCTACATAGGTATGTAACATGCAACCGTATCGTGTGTTATCTACAGGGAAGAGTACACCAACATATGCGGTTATGAGAACTAGGTGGGGCAATAAAGGTGGAAGAGGAATAAAAACAATGTATTTATAAATTTCATCATAAGAAAACCTTATTCTTACCACATTCCCTACGGCAAGATTATAAACAAAGACAAA